>CM051238.1:369176253-369405470 GCA_027917425.1 Gastrophryne carolinensis
TGCAATAGCTTGATTAAACTGAGGATGAACAAGCGTATTTAGTATAACAGATAGGGTGCTACTTGCAGGTTTGGGATACCCTGCGGCCTAGTGTTTTGGCAGTAGACCAAAAACCAATTCAAAATGCAATAGCTTGATTAAGCTGAGGATGAACAAGCGTATTTAGTATAACATATAGGGTGCTACGTGCTGGTTTGGGATACCCTGCGGCCTGGTGTTTTTTTGACAGCAGGACAAAAAACAATTCAAAATGCGATAGCTTGATTAAGCTGAGGATGAACAAGCATATTTAGTATAACAGATAGGGTGCTACGTGCAGGTTTGGGATACCCTGCGGCCTGGTGTTTTTTGACAGCAGGACAAAAAACAATTCAAAATGCAATAGCTTGATTAGGCTGAGGATGAACAAGCTTATTTAGTATAACAGATAGGGTGCTACGTGCAGGTTTGGGATACCCTGCAGCCTAGTGTTTTGGCAGTAGGACAAAAACCAGTTCAAAATGCGATAGCTTGATTAAGCTGAGGATGAACAAGCGTATTTAGTATTACAGATAGGGTGCTATGTGCAGGTTTGGGATACCCTGCGGCCTAGTGTTTTGGCAGCAGGACAAAAACCAATTCAAAATGCAATAGCTTGATTAAACTGAGGATGAACAAGCGTATTTAGTATAACAGATAGGGTGCTACTTGCAGGTTTGGGATACCCTGCAGCCTAGTGTTTTGGCAGTAGGACAAAAACCAATTCAAAATGCGATAGCTTGATTAAGCTGAGGATGAACAAGCGTATTTAGTATTACAGATAGGGTGCTATGTGCAGGTTTGGGATACCCTGCGGCCTAGTGTTTTGGCAGCAGGACAAAAACCAATTCAAAATGCAATAGCTTGATTAAACTGAGGATGAACAAGCGTATTTAGTATAACAGATAGGGTGCTACTTGCAGGTTTGGGATACCCTGCGGCCTAGTGTTTTGGCAGTAGACCAAAAACCAATTCAAAATGCAATAGCTTGATTAAGCTGAGGATGAACAAGCATATTTAGTATAACATATAGGGTGCTACGTGCAGGTTTGGGATACCCTGCGGCCTAGTGTTTTGGCAGCAGACCAAAAACCAATTCAAAATGCAATAGCTTGATTAAGCTGAGGATGAACAAGCGTACTTAGTATAACAGATAGGGTGCTACGTGCAGGTTTGGGATACCCTGCGGCCTGGTGTTTTTTGACAGCAGGACAAAAAACAATTCAAAATGCAATAGCTTGATTAGGCTGAGGATGAACAAGCTTATTTAGTATAACAGATAGGGTGCTACGTGCAGGTTTGGGATACCCTGCAGCCTAGTGTTTTGGCAGTAGGACAAAAACCAATTCAAAATGCGATAGCTTGATTAAGCTGAGGATGAACAAGCGTATTTAGTATAACAGATAGGGTGCTACGTGCAGGTTTGGGATACCCTGCGGCCTAGTGTTTTGGCAGCAGGACAAAAAACAATTCAAAATGGAATAGCTTGATTAAGCTGAGGATGAACAACGCTTATTTAGTATAACAGATAGGGTGACATGTGCTGGTTTGGGATGCCCATTTGGGCTGGTGTATTTAAACTAGACAAAAACCAATTCAAAATGCGATAGCTTAATTAAAATGAGGCTGAACAACGCTTATTTAGTATAACAGATAGGGTGACATGTGCTGGTTTGGGATGCCCATGTGGGCTGGTGTTTTTAAACCAGACAAAAACCAGTGAGCGCCTCTAACAGCACCATGTAGTGTCCGATGTATTATTACACTTGGCTCAGCGTATAGGGCCGGTGTTCTAGCTTCCAGAGCGCCAGGTATTACCTTTCGTTCAGTGTCGCTCTCCCATACATTTCAATGGTCGTTCATTTGCTTGTGTTCAAACAGCGTGTTTGACATTGTATTTATTTATTTTTTTTTTGCTCAAAACATTGTGTGACCTCTCCTCGCTGCAAACAAACACTTTTAGAAACTTTTTTGACTTTTTATATTTTTATGCAGAATTGTTATTACAGGTCTGGCACTAAAGTGTTAATATCACAATGTTAAAACAATGTCATTCCCTGTGTTTTTGCTTTGTTACAGGTGTTTATGTGTTCAAAATCAGACTTTAATCTTACAGCGTCTGCCCATGCTACATATCTGGCTGATTCATCAGGTAGCGACAGATGAGCGTCTGTAGCAGGCATTTTCAGAGCGCCCGCTAGTAGTCACTGTGCTCAGCCATGGGTCGCTACTTCATAGCGACTCAGTCGCTGTCCAGTAATGTTGAATACATTGTGAGGAGTCGCTATTTGACCAGTACAGCGCTGTATGGGAGCGCATGGTAGCGACTGCTCATAGCGACCGACTCACACCATATATTCAGCAAAAAAACAGCCTCACAAATCTCTGGCGCTGAAAAATGCTTGTTTGAAGCCCAGAGCGCAGGAGGCGGTGTGTTTAAAGTCTGTTTTTCAGCATCTTTCCACTAGTAACAAAGCAAAAACATATGGAATTACATTGTAGCAACATTGTAACATGAACACTTTAATGGCAGACCTGTAATGTCATTTCTGAAGAAATATATAAAAAATAAAAAAAAAAAATGTGAAAAAACTGCTTATTTAATGCCAGGAGAGGTCACAGAATTATTTGAGATTAAAAAAAAAAAAACACAGTTTAAAGAGAAGGAAAGGATCGTCCATTGAAATGTATGGCAGAGCGTCAGGTAGCGAGAGGTCATACCCGGCGCTGTGCAGGGCTGAACGCTGGCGCTGTTCGCTGAGGCTGGGAAAATGATCAATCGGACGCGACAAAAGCATGGACGCTAAATGGGATACTTTCAAAGGAATACTTAATTTTCAGTGTGACAGATATATACCTTACAGGAATAAAACTATTAGACACACATGTAAACCGATGTGGCTAAATAAAAAGGTTAAGGGGGCAATAAACAACAAAAAAAAGGCATTTAAACGTTTAAAGCAGGAAGGGACAGCGGAAGCGTTAAAAAACTATAAAGAAGAAAATAAACAATGTAAACAACAGATAAGGGCAGCTAAGCTGGAGACAGAAAGACTGGTCGCGAAAGAGAGTAAAACTAACCCTAAATTATTCTTTAGCTACATAAACCGTAAAAGGTACAAACCTGAGGGTGTGGGCCCCCTGAAAAGCAAGGATGGGACCCCTATAGAGGGAAATGAGGAGAAAGCTAATTTGCTTAACAACTTCTTTGCTTCTATATTCACAAAAGAATTTGACATGCCCAGTGAAATGCAGGGGAATAACCGAAACCCTCCATTAAATGTCACTGGTCTAACCAAGGAAGAAGTCCAGAACCGTCTCAAGCAGATGAAAATCGATAAATCACCGGGACCAGATGACATACATCCTTGTGTTTTAAGGGAGTTATGTACAGTAATAGACAAGCCGTTATTTCTAATATTTGTTGATTCCATAACTACAGGGTTTGTTCCGATGGATTGGCGCTTGGCAAATGTGGTGCCAATATTCAAAAAGGGATCTAGGGGAGAACCGGGGAACTACAGACAGGTAAGCTTAGCATCTGTGGTGGGCAAGCTGTTTGAAGGTTTCTTAAGGGATACTATCCTGGAGCACCTTGGGGAAAATGACCTTATTACTCCATATCAGCATGGATTTATGAGGAATCGCTCCTGCCAGACAAACCTGATCAGCTTTTATGAGGAGGTAAGTTCAAGATTGGATCAGGGGGAGTCATTGGATATCATATATCTTGACTTTTCTAAAGCATTTGATACTGTGCCACATAAAAGGCTGGTACAAAAGATGAGAATGCTTGGACTGGGGGAAAACGTGTGCAGATGGGTGGGAAATTGGCTTAGTGATCGGAAGCAGAGGGTGGTTATCAATGGTACACACTCAGATTGGGTCACTGTTACCAGTGGAGTACCACAAGGGTCAGTTCTGGGACCAATTCTCTTCAATATATATATAAATGACATTGGGTATGGATTAAACAGTAAAGTCTCAATCTTTGCAGATGATACTAAGCTGAGTAAAGTAATTAAAACAAAGGAGGACAACAGGCAACTACAAACAGATTTAGATAAATTGGAAGCATGGGCAGTTAAATGGCAAATGAAGTTTAACACAGATACATGTAAGGTTATGCACATGGGAAGGAGAAATCTGTGTCATGATTACACACTAAATAAAGAAACACTTGGTAAAACAACAATGGAAAAGGACCTAGGAGATTTAGTTGACAATAAGCTCAACTGTAGTAATCAATGCCAGGCAGCTGCTGCCAAGGCAAACAGGATCATGGGGTGCATCAGGAGGGGCATAGGTGCTCATGACCAGAACATCATTTTACCCCTGTACAAGTCACTGGTCAGACCCCATATGGAATACTGTGTACAGTTCTGGGCACCTGTGCTTAAAAAGGACATATCAGAACTGGAGCGCGTTCAAAGAAGGGCAACAAAGTTAATAAAAGGAGTGCGGGGGCTAGAGTACCCAGAAAGATTGTCCAAGTTAGGTTTATTTAGTCTAGAAAAAAGACGATTGAGGGGTGATCTAATAACTATGTATAAATATATTCGGGGTCAATACAAGGATCTGTCCCACAATCTATTTATACCCCGGAGTGTAACCATAACCTGGGGGCATCCACTAAGGTTAGAGGAAAGGTGCTTTCTCCACCAACATAGGAGGGGATTCTTCTCTGTAAGAGCAGTGAGACTATGGAGCTCGCTGCCAGAGGAGGTAGTAATGAGGGATACATTAAAAATGTTCAAAAGTGGCCTTGATGCCTTCCTGGCATGTAATAACATTTCCGGCTATGGCTACTAGACCACTGGAAGGAGATAAACAGGCTGAACTGGATGGACTAAAGTCTTTATTCAGCCTTACATACTATGTTACTATGTTACTATGGGGTTATCCCAGTCGCTTATCAGATTCTGCTTGATAAATGTGTCATTGCGTGCCGTGTCCGGCGTTCACCAGTCGCTACCTGTCGCTACCTCTCATTAACCAGCCACTCCCTGACACTATCCCTTCATGAATAAGGCCCTAAGCTAGCCATCTAAAAGTCTTTCAGGACTTTTGGATTTCTTTAACTCATCAATATAAAAACTTCCAAAAAGTAGCCTTACGTCAAAAGAGTAGCCAAAGCCGCAGTGCAGCTAACAACCATGAGTCGTGTTTTAACTGGTTACTTTTTTCTCCCTCTTTTCCCTGCATTTGGTGCTGGTTGAAGCTTTGCATACAAGCAACATATGTTTATTTTAGATTAGTGTGTTGTAGGAGTGTGCTCCCTCTAGTGTGTAGTGTGTAATAATATACTCAATGCCAGACTACCCTTTCAACACTAGAGGGAGAACTCCCTCTTACCAAACTAAGCAGAATGAGTTTATGTTGTCAGGGTATGCATTACTCTTGGACAGTCATGGACATTTAAAGAGCCAAAAAGATAAAAAAGACCACAACATATATAGGGCAGGGGAGAGTAATAAAATAGAGGGCACACAAAAACTTCAAATTATGTTTTTTTTTGTGGGAAACAATACTAGCAGGGCAAGAGTCTTTAAGGTAAAACCCTTAAAAGTCAACCCTTGACATCTTGCTTGTTGTCCTTGTTGCACTTCATGGACAGGAAGCTGCTGGGGCAAATGTTATACACCATCTGATCTGTGGCCAATCTGATTTGATTTAATTCAACTGGGCCCAAATTGATCTGTGCCAAGGTTCTCCATGGGTGCTTTGTGTGAGCTTAATAACCAGTCGTACCAGCCAGTCAGAATTGTAAAGTGTGGCAGCCAGCTTCAGACACTGTGACAAAGATCAGCAGGGGTACCTTGTGCCCTATCTGGAAGCCCTTATATTAGGTCTGTAGGGAAAGCCCCTAAAGTGTACTTTCCCTTTAATGCATTCTTTTTTTGCACTTGACAAAAGATATTAGATCAGAACGGGTTAGAGGGCACAAGACTCCGCAAGAACCATACCGGGAATGTGGATGAGCAATCAGTGGTGTGGGAGGCAGGTAAGTGGGGAGTGTCATGTTCTCTGGCACAATTTGATCCGATGTCTTTCCCTTAAAGCAAAAGCAATGTCCCCCAAAATCAAGCAACGCAATTTTACATGGCCCATTTTGTTTCTAAGGAACCTGTCCAAAATGTTTCTGTATCTTGGAATAATTGTAGTCTTTGGCATAGAATGTTCAGTATTAGTAACCTTTAATCATTCAGAAAATAATGTCTTACAGTAAAAATCCTGGGTTTTGGTCCTTACCCTTGGCACACCCCGATCGGAGATGCCCATTGTGTGAACCCCCAAGTCACCCGAACAAACTCACCTCTTTTCGGTCCTATGACGCATGAGCAGCTGCTCGTCCAATCAGCATGCCCGGATGCTCTTAAGCCCCTTCATCCTGGAGCGACCTGGGGGGTTTCACAAAGCGGGACATCACGATTTTGGATGCCCCAGGGGGGGGTAATAAATTGGCACAGGAATCTTATAGATTGGGCCGATTTCCGTGAGTTTTGGTACACTTTAAAGAAAAAAAAAAATCTTATAAAAGTTCTCTTCAATAGGAAAAATATTTGCATTGCTCAATGACTTCCAAGGACTATATGAAACTTAACCCTATCAAGTCAGTTTATAGCTTTGTGAGCAAAGTCACTTTAATCTGCCTTCTAATAAAAAAAATAACTTCAAAAGAAAAATGACCACACTTAGGGTGTAGTTACTATTTTATTTTCATTAACAGAATGATTGAAGAGAGAAAAATAAATCAAGACTAGTAAGTAGTTGATCTTTAATGTGTTTTTTTAATCAAATTACATGTATCATCTGATTGAAGAGTTTTTCTTTAACTTGACCTAACCTTCGTTTCCCGTATTTAGCTCAGTTTTACTGGATACATAGTTTGAATTAGAGATGTATCTTCAATGAAGGACAACCAAAAAACCAACAAAATCTTTACATGTTCAAAAGAAATGTTACCTACAAACCAGTGAAAGCTTAACTTTGATTTCTTTATAAATACAAATAAACTTAAATTGGAGAAGACCTATGCAACCTTCAGTTGCCTCCCCTGCTTCATCCCCCTGAGGCAAACCACATTCAAATTTAATAGTAAAATAGATACTCATTTAGTAGAGTACTCATCCTCTCTGACTACCCAAATGGCCCCAGTAGCATTTCATGGCAGCCGAGGAGTGACCTGTCATGACTTTTTAGTTGGCTAATCACAGCAGCAGCGCACTGCTGTCACTGTGATTGGCTGACATGAGGTGACTACAAGTTTCAGCTAAAAAGGACATGCAATTTTACATGTTTTGTTTTAATGGAATGGGAAGCAGACCAAGAATCAGTGAGGTACCATTCAACCCCCACACCTTTTAAAATATAGGATTAAAAACAAAAATAGAAAAGCATAACCAGTCTGTGTAACCAGCAAGCTGCAGGTGACTTGCCAGTCCCCAACCCTTGTGAACTGGTATAGGGGTCTCCTGGACCCCTTTTCAGTTAACAAAGGGTTAAATGTAAAAACAAAAACACACAGCAAGAAAATTGTATTTATTTTTTTTGTAATACTTACCTCCCATTCATCCCGAGCGTTGTGTCATATGCCTATCATTCTGGCTTCTGCTCTCCTGCTGCTGTTGCTGCTGCTGCTGCTGGAGATGGGACATAATGGGTTAATTGCGGGAGGCAGTTTTTTTCTAATTTTTAATGGTTATAAACCCTTAAAAATAAAAAAAATGTTGTGTCCTTTTCCACCCAGCATAATCAGCCCGGGCACCAGCTATGCAGAGCGTATAGATCAGGGCATGGAGGCCAGCTTTGGTGGACCCCTGCCCCAAAAGCTACACGCCCATGTGGACTTTACTACTCCTGGGATCTTCTGCCATCCTGGGGTTTGGGGAGGCAGGTCATGGAGGGGTGGGGGTTAGTGACTTGCCAGCCTTGTGAACTGGAATAGGGGTATCATGGATCCCTTACCAGTTCACAAAGGGTTAACAGTAAAAAAAAACACAGCACAAAGCAAAGTAAATTGACATTTAATATTTTTTTTTCTTTACTCCTCAGCTCTGCTGTCCCTCACCGCTGTCCCTCGCCAATATCCAATGACTTATGCCTGTGATCGTTGGAGAGAGAGTCCCCTGCCCCTCCACCTCTCTCCACTGCTCTCCGGCATCTAAAATTTGTTGGGCTGTTATCATGATGATGGGGCTAGTGGCAGCGATGGTGGAAGCGGGGTGAGGGGGCATTTTTCAGGCCCTCTTCTCATGTGGAAGAGTTCTGGGGGAGGGGATCAGAGACCCCCCAGGTGAAGAGGAGACTCGGCAGAATAGATTGCGGGTGCAGGCATTTAAATGCATAATTTTTTTACTTTATAAATGTCAGCGGTGGCGGGTGGCCTTCTGTGTTTTCTTGGGGGACGGGGGTTGACTTTTTTGAATGTTTGAGCTCTAAGCCCCACCCCCACGAAGATGTCAGTGCTTGAGCCAAGGCAAGAACTTGTGCATCTGAGCTTTACACCAGTGGACTTGCGATGGATGTGGGATAACCCAAGTGCAGGAACAGATAAGGGTCTCACAATGTCACCCCCAGCCCACCATTTAGAAAACAGGTATGACTTATAGTTTGACAACACCAAGGGAGGCATCACATATTTCTGTCTATACTAGAGATGGAGAAGGGAGAGAAGATGAATTCAAAAAAGGTATAGAGGGCAAACATTTCTCATTCCATCCATCACAAACCACAGTCATTTTCTGTGGATAGGAGGAGCGGCCAGAGAACAATTGGCCTGATGCAGAGCCTCCCCCGGTCTGAGCTTAAAACCTTCCGATTGTCCGGGGCTCCCGTTTGAATCGTGGCTCAAATGTGATGCAGAGCCTCAGTCGGAATGGCTCCCTAACTGATCCGTCAATTTGTCTTCACTCGGGAAGTGTTTTTTGCTCTCTCGGGTGCCTTCAATTTGTTCGGGGCTTCCGTTCCCGTTCACACGGGCGGCCCGTTTTTCCCTGCTTTTTCCTAGGTTTTTGAACGTACCTGCTTGGTTTCCGTCGTATTTGACCTTCCATTTTGGTGTTTTTTTCAAGTATACTTACATCTCCATGGCTCTTCAGTTGCCAATCTGGCTACACGCAAGCGCACATCCCTAAACCTCCATTGGAATATGCATATGGCACCAACTGCCAATTTGACACATATATATATTGTCAAATTTATTTTTGGGTGTTCCTTGTCCGTTGCCATTAATGCATACCTTAATCTCCTTGGTGTTCCTTGTCCGTTGCCATTAATGCATACCTTAATCTCCTTGGTGTTCCTTCTTCCTTGCCATTAATGCTTACCTTAATCTCCTTGGTGTTCCTTCTTCCTTGCCATTAATGCTTACCGTAATAGTTTGATAGTTTTTCAGATTTATTGGCCTTTATCTAAACCTTTTGTGTCATGTAAATGTGTGATGATGTTGTGTGATTGTACATTTGCAGGAAATACAACACACCAAATATATATATATTTTTTTTTTATTAAAACGTTGTGTAACTTTTTTTTTTTTGGTGGCTTTTTCATATTAAAATTTTTTTTGGGGAAAAAGAAATAAAATTTTAACATTCTCCTCTGAAATCCATAAAATTAGGCCTCGGGGTCTTGACCATGTCGTTTTCTTTTATCTGTGAATGCAAAACAACATTAGTTAAGCATTGTTTTTAAGGTTTGGTTGGGCGTGGTTTTTTTGGGGCCCTTTTGAAATCGGACCTTCAGCGTGATTTAATGAAAAGCCAAAACTCATCAAAAACGAGTCCGCAGCATCTGAAATTATTATTTTTCTAGTTTTTAGTCACTAACTTATTATTCTTTCCCCCACTGGGCTGCAACTCTGTTCAGGAATTTAGGATACGGACGCCTCCATCTTGACTCAGAAGCATCACACTTACGGAGGAGAGGAGAGTGGGATAAGGTACAGGGGGTGGGTTATAGCTGTGCTTTGCTCAGACAGAGCAGAGCTGTGCTCTGGAAAAGGTCAGCAATCCCAGAATGCAGAGCAGCACAGTTAGAAGGCACTTCCTGTTTGCAGGCTGCCTGATAAGATGGCGGCTTCCATAATCCGCCATCTTGGATGTTTAAAGGCTCATAACATGCACTAGGTGCAGGTAGGATGAATTTTAATGTGGGCAATCTGTGTGTACAGGGTGTGGGAAACATATAAGATAGTCTCTTATTCAGAGTGAAGGTCCGCTTTAAGGCCTTTTGTTCAAAATTTTTAATGTTTTTTTTTTTTATTTTGGATTTTTTTTGGCAATGGAATTGTTAGTTCATTTACTTTGCATAAAAGAAAAACACTTACAATGCTTTGGGCGCACATTGCGTCGGGGGCGTCTCCTTTCTTCCTCCCTGGCTTGCTGCTGTGAATCTGTTTGGATGACAAACACACTGATATTAGAGACTGTTGTTGTATCATGAATATCATATTAACTTAGGCTTCTAGGTATCAATCTACTCACCTTCCCCAGCCACCTCTTCCTCGTCGCCCCCTTCCTCGCTCATCCCTTGGGATGTCCCTGCGACGTCTGAATCTACAACTAACAATATTGCACATGAGTATATGTATTTAATGCATGTATTACCACATATCTAACTATATTTCCCTTACCGGAGTCAGGTTGAGGCTCATTTAGGCTCGACTCCCTGCCGTCAGATTCCCCCCTCCCCTGCATGCTGAGGTCAAGAGGCTCCTCATAGTCATTTTACAGAGGAGGGGGTGGCCATTGACACTGGCGGTGGACCACCTACACCTTCACCTGTTTCGCCCAACACTGGGCTGCGTGTCCTGGTCCGGGTGGGGCGGAGCCGCATATTCCATTCATGTGCTGAAATACAAACACAAAACTCGCACGCTAGCATACTCACATCCATGATGATGTCGTCCTGCTCCCGGGTAAAGATGGCGGGCGACATCTTTTCTTGGTTTGCAAGGTATAGCTCTGACGTTCCCCTGCGGTGACGTGCGTGCGTGCGTGCGCGCAGGCGCGCACCCGTTGATGACCACGCCCACACAGGAAACATATTTAAAGCACAAGGCACTCAGCTCTGTGTTGGATACCATATCATTATGGGCAGACCTAAAGGGAGCAAAAAGAGCCAACCAAGGCCCGAGGCACATAGCAGCCGCACACATGCCTCATCCTCCAAAAGACAGAAGAGCAGGCACCACACACAGGCAGAACATGCCCCAACTAAAACAAAGGATACTCCACACACACAGGCACATTCCCAAAAACGCAGCACCAAGGAGACATTAACCCATTTACCACCACCTGCCAAAAAAGCACGAACACACAAGGGTGCAAAATCGAGTAAGACCCTGCAGCATCCTCAGCCTCAACACACAAAACATACCCACAAAACAAAACACATCAGCAAGGGAAAGTATATTGCCAAACCCACCACCCCACCAAGGTCACCCACCCCTCCACCTCAACCCTCTGGTTCTCCAAATTCCAGTACCTCACATTCCACATGCAGCTCCACATCTGATAGCTCAACAGGAACCCAGACATTAAGCCATAGCAGCACACACACAACATCACCCTCCCCATAAGCCCCAGAAACACACACGACTCACCAGATAGCCAACCATCAATTTCCACAGATGCAGGGGACACCACACACCCATGTGGCCGACAACTACGCCGTGGCTCCCTAACTGCACGTTTTTGCGATGCTCAAAGCATAGCTGTGGCAAATGCAGTTTGTGAGCATTATGATGCCCTATTTGGCAGGCCATCCAAATCCACCACTAAGCAGGCTAAGCTGGAGATCTGGACGAATATTTGCCGCCAAGCAAATAGTGTGGGATCTGTCAGGCGAGATATTCAACAAATCAAAAGGAAATTTGGGGACCTGAAATACTACAGTAAAAAAAAAATGGGCATGCGCCGTCAGCAGAGGTAAAGGGCTAATTAAATGCATTTTTAGTCGCATTGGTAACAGGATGTAACACTTATTAGGTGTAATTTAATCTTCCCCAGCCAACAGACAGGGGGTGTGGCAGAGGTAAAGGGCAAATTAAATGCATTTCTAGTCGCATTGGTAACAGGATGTAACACTTATTAGGTGTAATTTAATCTTCCCCAGCCAACAGACAGGGGGTGGCTTACCCACTAAAATAATCCTTACACCCACCGAGGAACATGTATATACATACATACACCCGGCCAGCATCCAGGGCCTGGCAGAGGCACAAGACACAGACCGGAATGTAAGGTCCCAAGGTGAGTCTGATTTTGCCATGACCTAGTACAAAAAGTTCAAGAAGGCAGTGTTATGCTACACAACACACTGTACTTGGCCATTTAGCTAATCTTCCAATCTACATTCTAAGGACCAAGTCAACAGGACACACCAGGCCCCCAAACCCCTGCGTTAGCACCGAGGGCAAGGGCACACCAGGCTTCTACACCACAAACCCAAATTGTGGATTGCGATGAGGTAAGTCAGTGGTCCTTGGTGTGTACTTTTAACATTGATATTTGAGAGCTTTTGTGGACAGAAATAAACTAAAAGGAAGCTATATTTCTTTACAGACCACAGGAAGCCCACCCATCATCGACCATATACGAGATTTGGAGGAGGACACCCCACATATGTCACTAACCACTACTGAACCAGTGGCAGCAACGCAGTCAACCCCGGCACAGCCACCACATACACAACCACCTTCTGAACCAGAACCAACCACCCGTCCCACTGCTCCAACCCAGTCCAGACGCCATATTTCCCAAAGAAGGCAACTTCAAATTTTGGAGGAAACATGGAGGCAGGAAAATATAGCCTTTTTGGCGACAACACAGCAATTCAATGAGACTGTGTGCACCCAACTCACAAACCTCAACGCCCAATTAGAGGTATTAAACAGAAATATCTCTGCCCTAACCAGCCATATGGGTGAGATTAATCAAAGCCTGGCCCACATTGCAGCCAATTTGCAGGCACAACATCATTCCTCGTCACCATGCAACTCAACATACCACTAATTTGTGGGGAATACATTTTCTGACCCCACGTGTAATTTTTCTTTTGTTCCCAAAAACAACAAATGACACCACAAAATTTGTTTGTAAAATAAAAAAAAAAATAAAAAAAAAATTGTGGTCTCTGAAAAAACACTAAACAATAGTTGTGCACGGATGGTGTGTAGCCATCAAGCCATGATTAGGTTTAGGACCGTTGCAGGCGTCTATTGTAGTGCCCCCCCCCAGTCTCATCAAGACAACGGAACCTCATCTTCAAGAGAACAAAGCCTCGCTCCAACACAGAGCGAGTCCTCCTGGGGGCAGTATTGTAGCGCTCCTCTGCCTGTGAAGATCGGTGCAGGATGGGGGTCTTCATCCAGGGGAGCAAAGGATAGCCAGAGTCTCCTGCCCTAAAAAAAAAAAAAAAAATTCTTTAAAAAAGGTGTGCATTGCAACAATAGAAAAGAGGGACAAATAGGTGAGCGGGGTAGGGTGGGAGGAAAGGACATTTCTAATGAGACTACATGCACATCCAACCTGTACTCTCATTAAAAAAGTCTGGGGAATACTACTTACATAAGAGGGCAAGAACATGACGCAATAGGGTACATTCACTTAACCCATTTAATTTGTAGCTCAATAATTAGGCTCAAAATATACTACGAAAATATTTACCAAATAGTGTGTTAAGGGAAAGAACACAGTCAGACAGGGTGCGTAACCAATACAAGTTTCATACACATACCCAGTAGCCAGCCACCAAAAAGATCGCCAGATTTAAATCGTTCATGTAGGCAGGAATTCCTAGCCAGGGAAAGCCAGCAAAACGACTCCCAAAAACCAATTCAGGGCCAGCCAGTGCCTGCACATTTATGCTATGTCCCATCTTCCAATTCCTGCACACAGGCAATAAAAAATAAATTAGGTAGACCCTGTAAAAAGGACCAAAAAAAACCCCTAAAATATATCAAATACTCATGCCATCGATGTCCAAAGGTGTGCGGTGCAGCCTGGTTTCTGCCATACTCAGCAGGACAAGACCGCGGAGCTGGCGCCGCTGATGTGCTCCAACAGAGGACTGCATATTATTGCCCGAGTGCAAATACGGCTGCTGTGACTGGCCGTAAGTGAAGGCTCGGCGCCCCCGTTTTATTAGGGTGATTTCAAACGGAAATCAAGGCTCTGCATCACTGAAAAAAACGGACCAATGAACGAGGCGTCCGTTTTCCCGGGAAACAGCCTTGTGTGAGCCGACAATCGGAAAGGCGGCTGAGCGCACACCTGAGCGCATAAGCGCACACTAAAATCAACGTAGCACCCTTTCCTGACCCGATCAAAGCCCAAAACCAACGGGAAAACGCACGGGAGAGCTGAACGGGGAGGCTCTGCATCAAGCTAACTGTGCTTAGACCAGAAAGTCTTTGAAACATTTTTTCTTTGGGGGGGCGAGGTTTCACAGAAATGCACCCAACGACATGAGTAGAGGGTGATATGAAATGCTTCTTTAGCCTAGATTACATGGAAGGGGGCATGACCAAAATTTATCCAGTCCCAGATGCTTTTCCAAATGCAAGATGGGGGAAGCTGGTGACCTGTGGGCATGATCTGGTGGATGCTGATTTGCTGCAAAGTAAACATGGGAGAGAGGTCTCTATTGTGGGAAATATATGTTCCTATCAGAATCTTGGCGCTATTTAAAGCGGACCAACAGTTAAAATTGACTTAAACCAGACTAACACAACAAACAGTGCTCATATGCATCCCACCCTAGTGCAATTTCGATTGCAGCACATGAAAATTCATTTACCTTTTCCTAACTTCTGCTGGGGGCAATTTTAAAAACAAGATGGCGGCTTGTGCATTTGCAGCCCACCAGCAGACAGGAAGTATGACTGGGCTTCCTGTTACTGTGCATTGTCAGTTATGTCAGTTATGACTGTTGGTCCGGTTTAAGTCTCATCACACCAGACCAAATGGGCTCGGGTCTAGGTCGAAGCTCATCACAAGGTAATGTTAAATGTTCCATTACAATTTTAAGAAATGTAAAAAAAAATCGTAAAAAATAAAAAAAAAAATGTATATTCATGCATATTGGTGCAAGTAAATATGCTCTGTTTAAAACTGAGAAACCTTGAGCCATTACGATTTAACTTGCTATGCTAAAACACTTTCCAAAAGTACACTGCCCAGGGGGTACATGGAGACACAAAACTGTGAACATTTTGCAAATAATGACAATGGATCTATTATTTAAAAAAATAGTTCCTTGTATGCAATCATTTTGACCCCTATATTTACCCAATACTCTTTAACTCACATCTCTCTTGCAGATAGAATTTCTTTGCTTTATTCAAGGATGTTTTGCTGTGTTTTTAATGTTTCTAGTATTCATGGCAAACTGACAGAAAACACCCCTTTTTTGTTGGAAAGGTTTTAACAACTTAATTCTGAGTGAGACTGCTTGTTACAGTATGTGAAATTAAGGTCGACACAGATCCAGGTATTATACAATTGCAGGAAACCTCATGTCACATTTTCAAACAATTGTTTGTCATGGGTATCAAACATCAAAACAGATGTTTAAGCTACTAAAATGTAGGCAGCTTTGGAGATATATATATATATATATATATATATATATATATATATATATCTTTAGGTCAGATATGGGGGCAGGGGCAACAAAGTTCAAAAGTGCAAAAAAGTTGAAAGGAAGGCAGAGGTAGCGCTTAAACAGTCAGGAATAGTAGCTCCAGAGCAGGTTCCAATCAGTGGTACTACTTCCACTGGTGGTACTCAAGATCTTAGCCTGCAAATCGACAGGTACCCCAATAGTATCTGCTGCCATTTATATGGCATCCAAAATGATTTATTTATTTATTTTGAATAGACTTGGAGTGTTTTTATCACAGCTCTAGGTGACTAACAACCCAAATGAAAAAAGGGACTCCTGCTATAAATAAACACATATGTTACCACACTACAGCTATAGTGATTGAGGTTTTAGAGCAAGGAACCAGTGTGAATTGTGCAGTTTAATAGTGACATGCTGATCCCTGGTGTCTGCTTTTGTGTTTTCTTTTTTTAAATGCATTAAAATGTTTTGAAATATTTTGTACATATTCCATCTAATATAATTATGTTGGTCAGCCACACAGTCTGTTTAGAGCAATATTTAGTGGTGCATTAGTCCAGAGATGGCCTGATGTCTTACTGTTGTTGCATGATAGGTCCCAGGTTGTGCCTGGAGATTCAAGGGACTGAGCAGACAGGCAATGGTTCATGGATTCAGATGACAGATGACACACAGGAGAAGAGCAGTGATCAGTAGCATCCAAGGTCCAAGGAGTGTAGATGTTAGATTGGCCATGTCCAAAGCCAAAGGTTGGGGCTAGTAGCAGACAGGTGTAACCCAGAAAGTGTATCTAAAAGGCTGTAGGTGGGTAGATAGTAACGAGTGGTCAAGGTTCATAGTCAAAGAGGCAGGTGGCAAACAGGTGAAGTCCAAAAGGAAATCAAATGTCGGCAATGAGTTATCCAAAGGCAAAGATTTCCAATATTATATATATTACATATAATAACTTCAGGGGCACAAGAGATTGGTATTGGGATAACTTGCTTAAAGGAGCACTATTGCGAAATTGTGTCTAATTAAAAATCCATATAAACACCTTGGCTAATGAGAAGAGGGGTCTCTTATTTACTGGAACTGAATAAAACTCTGACCAAGCATCTTTTTCTTCCATTAAAATAAATAAAAACAAGCCTGTTTGAATATTTCCTGATGCTTGGTGTATAAGTGACCTGTCCACTCGCCATCCAACATATTTATATGGATTTTTATTATTGCTCCTTTAAGAAACTCCTATAACCTTGCTTAAGCAACTCAGATAACCTTCATATGGCACATGCCGCCAGATGCAAGCTCTGCCACTTTTGATTCCCTTTTGTCTCCACCCCTCTATCCTTTAGACTGTAAGCTTGCACGGGCAGGGCTCTCTCTCTCCTATTGTCTCTTGTTCTCACATCATTTGGTTTGAACTTTGTAGCATCTAATTGGTATTGGACCCTGTAGAGTATGTTTTACCTTGTCTGTAATTATACCTTTCAGGGCACTACGGAAGATGATGATGCTATATACATAAATAATAATAATAATCTCCTGCCACCATATTGGCATCAGGAAGTTCCTTATAAAGAGCATACTCCATAGGTGTGCTCTCATTAACTCAGGTGCAAGGTCAAGTGGTCAAATCTGTAGGTCAATATATGCCCATAGGCTCCCCAACTCATAATCAGACAGAGGATATATCTTCCCATACAGAATGGCAGCCCCTGGCCATCCCAGGGAGAAAGTAATATGAGCAGCACCCTGAGTAAGTTTACCTTGAATATATATGGATATTCGCACATTGTGAACAAAGCCCCGCACATGCACAGCCTGAGTTAGAACCCTGGGAATGTTTGCTGGGGAAGGACTGTCCTAAAAGGGGAGGACAGTGGATACTTACTAATTCATTGCAAGTTACTTCTAGATAGATGACAGACCTACATCCATGGTCACAGGTAATGAGATGATTGATTTGCCCAGAAGACATAAAATCAGAAAGCTGTTGCTCTCAAATGCAAACAGCATTTCACTTAAATGCTGTTTGCATTTGAGAGCAACACTATTACAATTATATTTAATATAAGATTTTTTAAACTCCACCATTCGTTATTTAATTGATTTACAGATACAAAATGGGAATGGTAGTGAATACTGCTAAACATGAAAGAACAGACATCATATTTTAATGAGGTTATGTCTTCACAAACAACCCATTTAACAAAAGTGGAATCATGGGATCACTTGATATTTAGTAATTCACTGTAAGAAGAAGAGTGATATAAATCACAAATAAGATTGTTGACTGTGGTCTGAAAATATAAATGTTTGGTAGGATCTAGTTATTATCAGGCATTAGAGATTTTGAAAAATTTGATTCGGCTGATTCGCCGAATTTTCCGACAAAATTTGTTTTGGTCCGAATTTATTTGCGATAAATCGCTATTAAAAACGGTTATTTCTGAGCTTCCTAGAGCCTCAATAGGGTTGTAAACCATTCTGCCTTGCTGTAACACGCATAGAATGCGGGCTGGGTTAGTGAAATAATACTGTAAATAATTATGACATGCAGATCAGAGGCATCGCTATTAGAATCGCAGAGTGGCATAATTGCAGAGAGTTGAGGTGGCATCACTATGAGGGGCCCCTATATTGCCTGCAAAACATACCCTGGAGCTGGCAGCAGCAGGAGCCCAAATATTGGCTGAAAGAAATCCTGGAGTTGGCAGCAGGAGCCCAAAAATTGGCCTGAAGACACACACTGGAGATGGCAGCAGGAGCCCAAAAATTGTCCGAAAGAGACACTGGAGTTGCCAGCAGCAGCATGAGCCCAAACATTGGCTGAAAGAGTCACTGGAGTTGGCAGCAGGAGCCAAAAAATAGGCCTAAAGACACACTGGAGTTGGCAGCAGCAGGAGCCCAAACATTGGCTGAAAGAGACACTGGAGTTGGCAGCAGCAGCAGCAGGGGCCCAAAAAATGACTGAGAGACACACCCTGGAGTTGCAAGCAGCAGCAGTGGCAGGAGTCCAAACATTGCTTGAAAGAGACACTGGAGTTGGCAGCAGGAGCAGCAGGAGCCCAAACATTGCATGAAAGACACACTGGAGTTGGCAGCAGGAGCAGCAGGAGCCCAAACATTGCTTGAAAGACACACTGGAGTTTGAAGCAGGAGCAGCAGGAGCCCAAACATTGCTGGAAAGACAAACTGGAGTTGGCAGCAGGAGCCCAAACATTGCTTGAAAGACACACCGGAGTTGGCAGCAGCAGCAGCAGGAGCCCAAACATTGGCTCAAAGAGACACTGGAGTTGGCAGCAGCAGCAGCCGGAGGCCAAAAATTGGCTGAATGACACCCTGGAGTTGCAAGCAGCAGCAGCAGGTGCCCAAACATTGCTTGAAAGAGACACTGGAGTTGGCAGCAGGAGCAGCAGGAGCCCAAACATTGCTGGAAAGACAAACTGGAGTTGGCAGCAGGAGCAGCAGGAGCCCAAACATTGCTTGAAAGACAAACTGGAGTTGGCAGCAGGAGCAGCAGGAGCCCAAACATTGCTTGAAAGACACACTGGAGTTGGCAGCAGGAGCCCAAACGTTGCTTGAAAGACAAACTGGAGTTGGCAGCAGGAGCAGCAGGAGCCCAAACATTGCTTGAAAGACACACTGGAGTTGGCAGCAGGAGCAGCAGGAGCCCAAACATTGCTTGAAAGACACACTGGAGTTGGAAGCAGGAGCAGCAGGAGCCCAAACATTGCTTGAAAGAGACACTGGAGTTGGCAGCAACAGCAGCAGAAGGCCAAACAGTGGCTGAATGAAACCCTGGAGGTGCAAACAGCAGCAGCAGGAGCCCAAACATTGCTTGAAAGACACACTGGAGTTGGCAGCAGGAGCAGCAGGAGCCCAAACATTGCTTGAAAGACACACTGGAGTTGGAAGCAGGAGCAGCAGGAGCCCAAACATTGCTTGAAAGAGACACTGGAGTTGGCAGCAACAGCAGCAGAAGGCCAACAGTGGCTGAATGAAACCCTGGAGGTGCCAACAGCAGCATCAGGAGCCCAAACATTGCTTGAGAGAGACACTGGAGTTGGCAGCAGGAGCAGCATGAGCCTAAACATTGGATGAAAGAGACACTGGAGTTGGCAGCAGGAGCAGCAGGAGCTCAAACATTGCTGGAAAGAGACATTGGAGTTGGCAGCAGGAGCCCAAACATTGCTTGAAAGACACACTGGAGTTGGCAGCAGGAGCAGCAGGAGGCCTAAATTGCTTGAAAGACACACTGGAGTTGGCAGCAGCAGCAGCAGGAGCCCAAACATTGCTTGAAAGAGACACTGGAGTTGGCAGCAGGAGCAGCAGGAGCCCAAACATTGCTTGAAAGACACACTGGAGTTGGCAGCAGGAGCAGCAGGAGGCCAAACATTGGCTGAATGAAACCCTGGAGGTGCAAGCAGCAGGAGCCCAAACATTGCTTGAAAGACACACTGGAGTTGGCAGCAGCAGGAGCCCAAACATTGGCTCAAAGAGACACTGGAATTGGCAGCAGCAGCAGGAGCCCAAACATTGCTTGAAAGAGACACTGGAGTTGGCAGCAGGAGCAGCAGGAGCCCAAACATTGCTTGAAAGACACACTGGAGTTGGAAGCAGGAGCAGCAGGAGCCCAAACATTGCTTGAAAGAGACACTGGAGTTGGCAGCAACAGCAGCAGAAGGCCAACAGTGGCTGAATGAAACCCTGGAGGTGCCAACAGCAGCAGCAGGAGCCCAAACATTGCTTGAGAGAGACACTGGAGTTGGCAGCAGGAGCAGCAGGAGCCCAAACATTGCTTGAAAGACACACTGGAGTTGGCAGCAGCAGGAGCCCAAACATTGCTTGAAAGAGATACTGGAGTTGGCAGCAGGAGCAGCAGGAGCCCAAACATTGCTTGAAAGACACACTGGAGTTGGCAGCAGAAGCAGCAGGAGCCCAAACATTGCTGGAAAGAGACACTGGAGTTGGCAGCAGGAGTAGCAGGAGCCCAAACATTGCTTGAAAGACACACTGGAGTTGCAGCAGCAGCAGCAGGAGCCCAAACATTGGCTCAAAGAGACACTAGAGTTGGCAGCAGCAGGAGCCCAAACATTGCTTGAAAGAGATACTGGAGTTGGCAGCAGGAGCAGCAGGAGCCCAAACATTGCTTGAAAGAGACACTGGAGTTGGCAGCAGCAGGAGCCCAAACATTGCTTGAAAGAGACACTGGAGTTGGCAGCAGGAGCAGCAGGAGCCCAAACATTGCTTGAAAGACACACTGGAGTTGGCAGCAGGAGCAGCAGGAGGCCAAACATTGGCTGAATGAAACCCTGGAGGTGCAAGCAGCAGGAGCCCAAACATTGCTTGAAAGACACACTGGAGTTGGCAGCAGCAGGAGCCCAAACATTGGCTCAAAGAGACACTGGAATTGGCAGCAGCAGCAGGAGCCCAAACATTGCTTGAAAGAGACACTGGAGTTGGCAGCAGGAGCAGCAGGAGCCCAAACATTGCTTGAAAGACACACTGGAGTTGGAAGCAGGAGCAGCAGGAGCCCAAACATTGCTTGAAAGAGACACTGGAGTTGGCAGCAACAGCAGCAGAAGGCCAACAGTGGCTGAATGAAACCCTGGAGGTGCCAACAGCAGCAGCAGGAGCCCAAACATTGCTTGAGAGAGACACTGGAGTTGGCAGCAGGAGCAGCAGGAGCCCAAACATTGCTTGAAAGACACACTGGAGTTGGCAGCAGCAGGAGCCCAAACATTGCTTGAAAGAGACACTGGAGTTGGCAGCAGGAGCAGCAGGAGCCAAAACATTGCTTGAAAGACACACTGGAGTTGGCAGCAGAAGCAGCAGGAGCCCAAACATTGCTGGAAAGACACACTGGAGTTGGCAGCAGGAGTAGCAGGAGCCCAAACATTGCTTGAAAGACACACTGGAGTTGCAGCAGCAGGAGCCCAAACATTGGCTCAAAGAGACACTAGAGTTGGCAGCAGCAGGAGCCCAAACATTGCTTGAAAGAGATACTGGAGTTGGCAGCAGGAGCAGCAGGAGCCCAAACATTGCTTGAAAGAGACACTGGAGTTGGCAGCAGCAGGAGCCCAAACATTGCTTGAAAGAGACACTGGAGTTGGCAGCAGGAGCAGCATGAGCCTAAACATTGGATGAAAGAGACACTGGAGTTGGCAGCAGGAGCAGCAGGAGCTCAAACATTGCTGGAAAGAGACATTGGAGTTGGCAGCATGAGCCCAAACATTGCTTGAAAGACACACTGGAGTTGGCAGCAGGAGCAGCAGGAGGCCTAAATTGCTTGAAAGACACACTGGAGTTGGCAGCAGCAGCAGCAGGAGCCCAAACATTGCTTGAAAGAGACACTGGAGTTGGCAGCAGGAGCAGCAGGAGCCCAAACATTGCTTGAAAGACACACTGAAGTTGGCAGCAGGAGCAGCAGGAGGCCAAACATTGGCTGAATGAAACCCTGGAGGTGCAAGCAGCAGGAGCCCAAACATTGCTTGAAAGACACACTGGAGTTGGCAGCAGCAGGAGCCCAAACATTGGCTCAAAGAGACACTGGAATTGGCAGCAGCAGCAGGAAGCCAAAAATTGGCTGAATGACACCCTGGAGTTGCAAGCAGCAGCAGCAGCAGGAGCCCAAACATTGCTTGAAAGAGACACTGGAGTTGGCAGCAGGAGCAGCAGGAGGCCTAAATTGCTTGAAAGACACACTGGAGTTGGCAGCAGCAGCAGGAGCCCAAACATTGCTTTAAAGAGACACTGGAGTTGGCAGCAGGAGCAGCAGGAGCCCAAACATTGCTTGAAAGAGACACTGGAGTTGGCAGCAGCAGGAGGCCAAACATTGGCTGAATGACACCCTGGAGGTGCAAGCAGCAGCAGCAGGAGCCCAAACATTGCTTGAAAGACACACTGGAGTTGGCAGCAGGAGCAGCAGGAGCCCAAACATTGCTTGAAAGAGACACTGGAGTTGGCAGCAGGAGCAGCAGGAGCCCAAACATTGCTTGAAAGACACACTGGAGTTGGCAGCAGGAGCAGCAGAAGCCCAAACATTGCTTGAAAGAGACACTGGAGTTGGCAGCAACAGCAGCAGGAGGCCAAACATTGGCTGAATGAAACCCTGGAGATGCAAGCAGCAGCAGCAGGTGCCCAAACATTGCTTGAGAGAGACACTGGAGTTGGCAGCAGGAGCAACAGGAGCCCAAACATTGCTTGAAAGACACACTGGAGTTGGCAGCAGAAGCAGCAGCAGGAGCCCAAACATTGCTTGAAAGACACACTGGAGTTGGCAGCAGGAGCAGCAGGAGCCCAAACATTGCTTGAAAGACACACTGGAGTTGGCAGCAGGAGCCCAAACATTGCTTGAAAGACACACTGGAGTTGGCAGCAGCAGCAGCAGGAGGCCAAACATTGCTTGAAAGAGACACTGGAGTTGGCAGCAGCAGTAGCAGCAGGAGGCCAAACGTTGGCTGAATGACACCCTGGAGGTGCAAGCAGCAGCAGCAGGAGCCCAAACATTGCTTGAAATACACACTGGAATTGGCAGCAGGAGCAGCAGGAGCCAAAACATTGCTTGAAAGAGACACTGGAGTTGGCAGCAGCAGGAGGCCAAAATTTGGCTGAATGACACCCTGAAGTTGCAAGCAGCAGCAGCAGGAGCCCAAACATTGCTTGAAAGACACACTAGAGTTGGCAGCAGGAGCAGCAGGAGCCCAAACATTGCTTGAAAGACACACTGGAGTTGGCAGCAGGAGCCCACAAATTGGCCTAAAGACACACTGGAGTTGCAAGCAGCAGCAGCAGCAGCAGGAGCCCAAAATTGCCAGAAAGACACAGGGAGTTGGCAGCAGCATTAAGAGAACATATACAGATTTTCAGCACAGATATCTTATGCGAAGAATATAAAAATATAAAAAGTAAGAGTAACCTAAAGCATTATCTCAGTAATTACTTGTGGTCTGATGTGGAGGAATATCTGTAACTGGAGAGCAGTGCCTTAAATCTGTTTTGCACGATCCATATTTCTTTAGTGTTGGTCTGGCCCCATGATCAATCTACTCTAATGCATCAGGCATTGGTGGGTGGAAATCTTGGCTTATCCATGCCCGATTCATTTCCAAGCAGGCCAGTGTCTTTTTTGAAGCATACTGGAGCACATTGAATTGCTCTCATCAGAGCATCACTTTCGCACATCTAAGAATTTCATCACTTTGTTTGTGTTAAAGTCTTCAGGGCCTAGTTACTACTTAGTGAAAGACTATAGATAGTTACACACCTGCTGCTCTTATCGAAAAATCCTGTTTTAAGTGTAGTGCAGCGTTTTGTCCTCCCCTCATATACGCACTAAGTATGTCAGGCAGAGAAGTGGCAGGATGGGCACAGAGAAGTTGCAAGGCCTAAATTCATCAAGCAGAGTTTGCAGCAGACTAGGGGTGAGTGGCAGCAGGAGTCTCAGTGAGAGGACTGATCTCCCGGGATCAGCTAGCGGTCGTGTCTTGACCAGCAACCCATCTGCCATCATCCATCGGTTAACACGATCATCCACTTCATCACAAGTGACATCTGACACCCCTAGTCAACTGTCGGTTATGTCTTATGCTTAGGGTTCAGCTCCACTATTCAGTGAGGACGATCTGATAATCAGAAAAATCAGCAGCTACTGCCCAGCCAAGAAGTGGAGGAGACACTCGCTGCTTCTTCCACTAGGCGGGCAAGTAGTGATGAGGAGAGTGGCTTGGGAGGTGGTGTTGCAAGCATTTTGTCTTCTTAAGCAGACACCGTTGAGGGACCTCAGGAGGACATCAGTGAGTTTTGAGGGCACTTTTAAAGACTTGGAGTGATGGAGAGTGACAGATTTAGCGGTCAGCATGGTGGCAGAAGGGGAAAGTATGGAGGCAAATGTGCTCGGGGTAGACCACTTGCGCGACAGGCTATCTTCCCAGGAGGTAGTGGAAGAGGGTCCCTGGAGTCGGCGGCAGCGACAGCAGCAGTGAATTAGTGCGGACTGTTGGTAGGAAAAATCAGCTACAAGGCCATGTGGCAGTTTTTCATCAAGCATCTGCAGGAGGTTAACATGGCTATATGAAAGATGTGTAGGCAGAAGGTGAAGTGTGGCCAGGGTCCCAATGTTGGACCCACAGCCCTGTGTCAACATTTGCAGCGTCACCATCAAGAGGCCTGGGAGAGTTGGCTCCCAAGTGGTGGTCCAGCCTGCTGCATTACCCAGTGGCACGCCACACTCTGTTCTAGCCAGCCAAGGCTCCACCACCTCCTGTGTGTCATATCCATCCTCTGTCGCTCCAGATGCTCCTCCTCCTCTTAATCCGAGTCAGTCATTCCGCCAGCAATCCGTTGGCCAAGCCATGTCCAAGAGACAACAGTAAGTGCCCACTCATCCAACGTGCAGAAGATAAATGTGCTCCTATATAAGTTGCTGGTGCTGCAGTCCCTCCCTTTTGAGTTGGTGGACCTTTCAGAGAACTGATGGCTTGTGCTGAGCCGAGGTGGAGAGTCCCATGCTGTCATTTCTTTACGAAGAAGGCAGTACCAGCCCTGTACAATTTTGTTGAACAGAAGGTGAGCCAGTCCTTTAGCCTGTCAGTGTGTACCCAAGTGCACAGCAGTGCCTACATCTGGAGCTGTAACTACGGTCAGGGACAATACATATCCTTTAAGGCCCACTGGGTGATTGTGGTTCCTGCACAACCACAACAGCAACTTGAGCAGGTCCCTCCTCTGTGGCCTCCACGCTCCTAGGCCTTTGTGCCTGTGACAGTGCACTTGCACTTAGCAATGGTGTCACAAAAAAAGTGGCTAATTGTCAATTACATATTAATAGTTAACATTTATCTTATTTGAACATATTTATAATAATAACATATAATAACATATAATATAGCAACAATAACATCTAACATAATAACAGTAACAAAACATTTTTTTTTTTTTGGATATTTTTTTTCATATTTTGTATTTTTTAAATATATATATATATATATATATATATATATATATATATATATATATATTTTTTTTTTTTAATATTTTTTTTTCATTGTCTTATTTTGTGAATTTTTGTACCAATTTTTTAATTTTTTTTTTTTTCTAAATATTTTATTTTTATTATTTTTTTTCCCAGTGCCCTTCCAGCCCACCCATTGGAATTCCACCCTCCATATGCAGGATCGACTATAGGAACAGAGAAAAGCCATCACGGATTTCTTGATGATCCAAACGGATAGGGGGACTCCCCTGTGTAACTTCAATGTAAACCAGTGGCAGCTCATAAGTGACACCTGCCATTTGCTCAGGCCTTTAAAGGAAGCTACTTTATTAGTCAGTCGCCAGGACTATGAGATGAATGATGTGATTACACTGCTTCATGTACGACAACACAAGTTGGAAACCATGGCTGGTCAGGGCACTGGAGACATGGTGCATACATTTCACAGCCACATGAAGCCTGTGGGGGCTGAAGTGGAGGAGGAGGAGGGGGTGGGGCACAGCGAAGCACAGTTTAGTTTTGACAAAATGACCATTTTATCTAGTCATCTGACAGGAGAGGAGGAGCAGGAGCAGCCACAGGAGCTAGAGGGTTGTGAGGAAGGCGAGACAGAGGACCCAGACACACCGTGGCAGTGTGCAGTGGAGATGGAGACAGGTAGTCCCTCCGAGTCACTTGCACAAATGGCACAATGCATGCTCACGTGCTTGCGCAGTGACCGCAGAATTGTCTCCATTTGTCAGCGGGATGACTTCTGGCTCTCCACCGTATTGGACCCTCGCTTCCGGCACAACATGGGGGCATTTTTTTACACCCACTGAGAGGGAGGACAAACTGACCTACTACAGAGACATCCTACGTAGTCAGTTGGGTGATGCCTATCTGCGCCATGGTCCATACTGTGATGCCAAGCGGGACACCAGCCTTCTGTAAGCAGGCAACCCCCAATCTCCACCGCCGCTTCTGCCTATAGTCAAGCCCCCATTTGCCGGGACACTAGGTACACCTCACCGGACACGGTTGCCCCAGGTCTTAATGGGCGCAAATGATGGCTGCTTACGGTGAAGGTCGATGAACCACGAGGGTATCCCGAAGCCAAGCTCGTTCACAGGTAGTCAATCCGGAGGTTGCGTCAGAGTACAGGGATGAGACAGGTGCGTAGTCAGGAGAAGCCAAAGGGTCAAGCCAGGAGGTCAGAGATTGTGGGGTATCCAGAGGGGCAGGCAGCTTCGTGGTCAGACATAGCAGAGGTCTGTACAGGCAGCAGACAGGAATGGTCGATCAAGCCGTGTCGGAACTGAACCGGCACAAAATGGGGGCATTTTTTAAACCCGCCGAGAGGGAGGCCAAACTGACCTACTACAAAGACATTCTACGTAGTCAGTTGGCCGATGCCTATCTGCGCCATGGCGGCTGGGGGGTGGAAGGAGAAGCAGCAGCAGCTCCATCAGCAGCAGCCTCAGTCTTCAGTCACTAATGAGTAGCTTTCTACACCCGCATAGTGAGTCTACTCATGAGCAGCATGAAGACCTGGAGCAGGACCTGAACCAGCAGGTCGTGTCATACCTTGACATGACCATGCCAACACACCTTGAGGATCCGCTGGACTTCTGGGCAGCCAAACTTGACTTGTGGCAGCAACTAGCAGAGTTTTCCCTGGAAAAGCCGTCCTGCCCAGCCAGTAGCGTGCCATTTGAGCGGGTGTTTAGTGCGGCGGGGGCCATAGTCATGCCAAGGAGAACTTGTCTGTCCACGAATAATGTGGAGAGACTCACCTTCGTGAAGATGAATCAGGCATGGTTCAACCAGGATTTCCAGCCAACAATGGCTGATCCATGGTAGTAGCTGATGTATGGTAGCTGCTTATGCTGTTGCCAACTCCAGGGTGTGTCTTTCAGGCAATATATTGGCTCCCTATGCTGCTGCCAACTCCTGGGTGTGTCTTTCAGACAATATATGGGCTCCCTATGCTGCTGCCAACTCCTGTGTGTGTCTTTCAGGCAATATATGGGCCCCCTACGCTGCTGCTGCCAGCTCATAAGTGTGTCTTTCAGGCAATATATGGGCTCCTAATGCTGCTGCTGCCAACTCCAATGTGAGCACTCTTAAAAGATGCATGCTAGCATATTTGGGATGCCCCCCGGTTAAAGGCAATGGCTGTTGGCAATTTGACAAAGTGACTTTCTTTACAAAATGCAACCAGTTAATAGACAGGTACTCTTGAAATATTACTGCTAGTGTTTGGGATGCCCCCTCCTCACATACAGAGGAGGCCACCCATATATATATATATGAGAAATAGCCTTTAAAAGCTGCTTTAGTGTAACAGAGGGTCAAACGTGAAGGTTTGGAATACCCTGAGGCCTGGTGTTTTTACAGCACACACAAAAACAATTCAAACTGCAATATATTTATGAGAAATAGCCTTTAAAAGCTGCTTTTGTGTAACAGATAGGGTCAAATGTGCAGGTTTGGGGTACCCTGAGGCCTGGTGTTTTTACAGCACACACAAAAACAATTCAAACTGCAATACATTTATGAGAAATAGCCTTTATAAGCTTCTTTAGTGTAACAGATAGGGTCAAATGTGCAGGCTTGGGATATCCTGCAGCCTGGTGATTTTACAGCACACACAAAACAGCTCAAACTGCAATATAATTATGAGAAATAGCCTTTAAAATCTGCTTTAGTGTAACAGATAGGGTCAAATGTGCAGGTTTGGGATACCCTGTGGCCTGGTGTTTTTACAGCACACACAAAAACAATTCAAACTGCAATATATTTATGAGAAATAGCCTTTAAAAGCTGCTTTTGTGTAACAGATAGGGTCAAATGTGCGGGTTTGGGACACCCTGAGGCCTGTTTTTTTACAGCACACACAAAAACAATTCAAACTGCAATATATTTATGAGAAATAGCCTTTAAAAGCAGCTTTAGTGTAACAGATAGGGTCAAATGTGCAGGTTTGGGATATCCTGCAGCCTGGTGCTTTTACAGCACACACAAAAACAACTCAAACTGCGATATATTTATGAGAAATAGCCTTTAAAAGCTGCTTTAGTGTAACAGATAGGGTCAAATGTTCAGGTTTGGGATACCCTGAGGCCTGGTGATTTTACAGCACACACAAAAACAATTCAAACTGCAATATAATTATGAGAGATAGCCTTTAAAAGCTGCTTTAGTGTAACAGATAGGGTCAAATGTGCAAGTTTGGGAAACTCTGCGGCCTGGTGTTTTTACAGTACACACAAAAACAATTCAAACTGCAATATATTTATGAGAAATAGCCTTTAAAAGCTGCTTTAGTGTAACAGATAGGGTCAAATGTGCAGGTTTGGGACACCCTGCGGCCTGGTGTTTTTACAGCACACAAAAAACAATTCAAACTGCAATATATTTATGAGAAATAGCCTTTAAAAGCTGCTTTAGTGTAACAGATAGGGTCAAATGCGCTGACATGGGATGCCCATGTGGGCTGGGGTTTTTACAGCACACACAAAAACAATTCAAACTGCAATATATTTATGAGAAATAGCCTTTAAAAGCTGCTTTAGTGTAACAGATAGGGTCAAATGTTCAGGTTTGGGATACCCTGAGGCCTGGTGATTTTACAGCACACACAAAAACAATTCAAACTGCAATATAATTATGAGAAATAGCCTTTAAAAGCTGCTTTAGTGTAACAGATAGGGTCAAATGTGCAAGTTTGGGAAACCCTGTGGCCTGGTGTTTTTACAGCACACACAAAAACAATTCAAACTGCAATATATTTATGAGAAATAGCCTTTAAAAGCTGCTTTAGTGTAACAGATAGGGTCAAATGTGCAGCTTTGGGACACCCTGCGGCCTGGTGTTTTTACAGCACACACAAAAACAATTCAAACTGCAATATATTTATGAGAAATAGCCTTTAAAAGCTGCTTTTGTGTAACAGATAGGGTCAAATGTGCTGGTTTGGGATACCCTGAGGCCTGGTGTTTTTTTACAGCACACACAAAAACAATTCAAACTGCAATATAATTATGAGAAATAGCCTTTAAAAGCTGCTTTAGTGTAACAGATAGGGTCAAATGTGCAAGTTTGGGAAACCCTGTGGCCTGGTGTTTTTACAGCACACACTAAAAAAAATTCAAACTGCAATATATTTATGAGAAATAGCCTTTAAAAGCTGCTTTAGTGTAACAGATAGGGTCAAATGTGCAGCTTTGGGACACCCTGCGGCCTGGTGTTTTTACAGCACACACAAAAACAATTCAAACTGCAATATATTTATGAGAAATAGCCTTTAAAAGCTGCTTTTGTGTAACAGATAGGGTCAAATGTGCTGGTTTGGGATACCCTGAGGCCTGGTGTTTTTTTACAGCACACACAAAAACAATTCAAACTGCAATATATTTATGAGAAATAGCCTTTAAAAGCTGCTTTAGTGTAACAGATAGGGTCAAATGTGCTGACATGGGATGCCCATGTGGGCTGGGGTTTTTACAGCAGACACAAAAAAAATTAAAACTAATAGAGTTATAAGAAATGCTTTTGTGTAACAGATTCCACTGCCAAGATGGGATGCACAGTGGCCAGGAATTTTTACAGCACAAACAAAAGCAATTTAAAACTGATCTGGCAAATGCAGTGAAATGAAAATAAAATAAAGTTTCCCTGTCACTTTCTCTGCTGTCCCAGCCTGGATCGTTCCCGATTTTTCCCTATCTTTCCCTATCTTTTCCTGGCTCTCCCTGGCACTCTGTGGGTCTCTGTGGGTCTCCCTGCCTCAACCTGCCTCTCTGTTAGTCTCTCCCTGTCTGTAGCAAGCTCCGTTCTGGCCGTAATACAACGCTGAAATGCGCACAAGCAAGATGGCCGCTGTTTATATAGCACTGTGACGTCACCGGGCTTTCTGGCTGCTGATAGGCTGCATGTGACCTTCCCATGATAACTTGCCCCAGGGGATATGTCCGGACATGTCCATCCACCATTTTACAATGGCTGTAATTGAAATAAATGGAGTTTAAATGAAAACTTCGATCGATCGAATCGCAGGACAATTCGGATTCTTTCAGAATCGAATTTTTCCTGAAATTCGGAACGAATTCGGGTTCGTCCGGATCGATTCGGTCATGTCTATCAGGCATCAACAGATGCCTAAGACCCGTTTTACACAAAGGTAAAGCAATGTATTACACTTTACCTGTTCTCCATTGAAAAAGCCAGTAAAAATTCACCACTGCCTCCCATCCATCACCAGTCCTGGAGGACAGGAAGCACATGTTCTGAATAGCGTGGTCTCTGCATGTGTATTTTCACTGCAATGTGATAAATGTGAAAGGGTCCTAATGTTTTTTTGAGGTTACTCCTTAGGGTCTTTATAATTTAATTTTGCCACACAGCTGTGCTCCCTGTGAGCCTTGGTGAGAGATTGAGATCTGACATGTAAAACGAAAGCTGATGTTGTAAGGGTAGTTCTAGGGGAGCACCAAGGCAGATGGTATAAGGCCCTGTATTGGCACTCAGGGTCACCCTACTTTTAATCCAAAGACCGGGCACAGTCACAGAAATTGTAATTCACAAATAAAGGTCACGGCCTAGTAAATGCAATCCAACAGATATGTCATAGTGACTCAGCTTTGTCTTAACCAGTGTAGTATTTCCTCTTTATTGAATTTTCATCATGCTGCTCATAGCAAGTATCACAGGTTCAGGCTGTAGCTTCACACACGACATCACCACTGGCAGCATATCACAAAACAACTTCAGAATACTTCACTTCACAAAACACAGTTCACTGTTTAAAGCAGTAACTTCCAAAGGCAAGTTCACAGTTAATCATGGTAGCAGAGGGCCTACTCCACCCCACTTTGATGTGAACACTATCTCTCAGTACATTAGGCAGGGAATAACACAGGGCAATGGTCCTCTCCGCCTTAGGGATATTGCCCACACCTAAATGTAAGTGGTCCCACTGGTTTAAGCATAAAATCAGCTAATGTCCAGGAACAACGCTCCCAACAGGGTTCAACACTTCCCTGGAGTGTAAGGGTTTCCAACAGGGGCAGTCACATCTTACCTGAGGGAAGTCTGGTCTTTCTGGGCCTTGCACACTCCCATCCACAGGTGGCTCCTTACTGTTAGTTCCACTCCAAAGGCCCACCAGGGTCCTCTTGATGCATGCCGAAACTCTGGCACGCTAACTCCACCCTTTTCTCTCTAACTAAGTCTAACTTAGTCTAATGAAGTCTAACTCCACCACTCCTGGTTTCGTATTAATGGGTGTCACACCCCCTTCTCTTCTATCATAGCTCCTCCTGCTATTGACAACTCTGTTGACTTATCTATTGTTATAAGGTGACTCTTCCCACTGTTCTCTCATCCGCAATCCCAATGGAAGTAAGCAGTAGAGAGGGAAGGGGGCTGCCCACCGGAGCTAACCTTGCTGCCACCCACCACCTATGCAAAAGACCCCAACCCAGAGGGGCATTCCAAACTGTGGAGAGCCGGGGGATCCCAACTTCCACAGCTATCCAGCACAGGCTCACCAGAGAACATGAGGCTCCATCAGCTTTACACCACCAGAGCGGTTGATCCACTCCAGAAGTCCCAGCAGCATCCCTACAGCACAACTGGGCAACCAAACCCCCTTCCCTGACCCATCCACCCTCAGCACCATTGACTCCCTCTTCTAGGCCTAGGGATCCTACTATGCCCCCCATTAACCCTATTACTAACGCTTCCCACTCTTTGCTACAGAGGTCCTAGCTGGGCATGGCACGGGGCTCCCTAGAAAGACCCAGACCTTGCTTATTTTTTTTGAGGATGCCTCTATTTTAGGGAACCAGATCCAGTTTCAGTTAGACCTAGAAAAGAAGAACCAAGTGGATCCCATTAAGCATATACTACCCACGTCTACCTTTCCCAACTCCCTTGTTACCAAATAAATCCCCTTTTAATGAGAAAAAGGTGTAGGCATATTTTTTTCATTCCTACTTCAATGTGAGCTAAGTACTGTATAGTCAGAGGCATCTATTGAAGTCTTGTTTTTTACATGTGTCACTTTAATAGCTCAAACATAATTTTGAGTGTAGGGCTTACACATTTTTTGTATTCAGACATTATATGTAACTATTCAAATGCCTGTTTTGCTTTAAGGGTTCTGGTAACTGTTTTCTGACTGTCATTAAACTATTTTATAAACTATTTATAACAATTTTATATGTGAACTGCTTGACTGAAAATGAACAGCTAGGCAGGAAGCATAAAAGAACAATATAAAAAGGTATAATGCACATGACTAAAACATTCATTTAATAAATGCCAATACATAACTTTCTGTGTAATTATTTTTAATTACAAGATGAAAAGAATTAAGGCACATTCATCGCAGCATGAAAAATAACTAGATAAAAAGATTTTATAAAATTATCTTTAACAATCACCTGATGCCACAAGAAAGAACAGGAAAGAAAAGAATCTTAGGAGCATATACTTATTGTTCAAATAATGTATTCTTATGCTCATAAAAAATGTTTTAGCATTCATTAAAATAACAATTACACTCATGGAAAAAAAATAATTTCCTACAGCCCAGGATTTGACTGTCACAACCAAACAAGGGCATCCCTGCTAATTCATCCTCCCAATGCACTTCCCAGTTGGTCAGCATGTGCCCTCCCTAGCTAAACCTATACTTTATAGTATGTTCAGAAATATCACTCCACACATTGCAATCCTTATTTTAATGTTAACACTGTTTTAAACCAGTTACATTAGTGGTATGAGTGAGCTTGGTTGTGCCAGACACAGTGTGGCACAACCGAGCACAGCTATGCTAAATCAATTTATTTCAATGCATTTTACAAACACAAATACAAGCAGTAATCTTGGTTACAGGGTTATGTTACAGTTGTATAATCTTTAATAACTTGATAATATTTGATTGTATATATGGCACTGGCGGCCTGTTCTACAAGCCATAGGTGGTCCCGGGCTGGTTATGATAGGTAAGGGGGACCACATGTCATTTATGGGGTTTTTTTAAGGGTTTTAAACCATTAAAATTTCAAAAAAATTGACCCCCCTGGGGGGGGGGGGGGGGAGGGGGGGCCCTATGTTGTTTTTTTTTTTTTTTTAAATTAACCCCTATGTTCTGTCGCCCAGCAGCTATAAAAGGCTTCCAGCAGCACAGGGAGAGCAGAAGCCAGAGTGTAACAGTATTAAGTACCAGTATTACAAAATAAAAAGAATAAACTATGTTTTTCTTAGAGTGTGTTTTTTTATATTTAACCCGTTGTGAACTGGTAAGGGGCCCATGAGACCCCTATACCCTATACCAGTTCACAAGGCTTAGGGGCTGGAAAGTCACCTGTGGCTAGCTGGTGAATTGCTATTAACCCCCAGCCTCCATTACCTTGCGGTCAGGGTAGGGGGCCACCAAAGCTGTCCCCTCAGGATCGCCATTTGTTTTAACCCTTTAAAGCGTGGATAGTTATATTATATTTGTAAATGTTATAAAGTGCTCTTTTAAGTTTGGGGGTCTCCTGGGCAAGAATGAGGGGGCTATCGATACATATGTGGTACCATTGTAATTGGGAGAAATGGGGTTTTCACATGCAATATGGTTTTTTTTAATAAAACATAAATTAAAATTTCCTGGAAATTTCTGCAAAAATCATGGTAGAACATGGCAAAATGGTGAAAAATGACCTGTCAACAGAGGGTGACAAAACTTCAAGTAAAAGGGCTAAAAATAGCTATGCATGTTGGGTATTGTTCTGTTTGGCGCACCTTGTGCTTTCAGATTTAGCTTGTTTTTTTCTGATTTGCATATTGTTGTTTTAGGAAAATATGTTTTTTATTCTGCTTTTTTATACATTTTTTAGGCAAACCCTGTGTAACCTAAGAATTCTTCGAGAGATTACTTCCAGAAAGATGAGCCCACTAAAAAAACTGGGTAAGATTAGAAAGCTTAACATGTGTACTTTGAGGGAATATATCGTCTATGGGGGATATTTTTAAATGTAAAGGCGGTTCTGGTTGAAAAAGCGCAAGGTGCGCACTTTGTCTGCAGAGCTGAAATTTTCAAGTAAAATTACCATTACGCGCATGCTTTACTTTGGGCAACTCTTCCCTTGACAGTAGCTATGCATGTTGCGTATTGTTCTGTTCGGGGAACCTTGCTTTTTCAGATTTGACTTGTTTTTTCTTGTTTGCATATAGTTTTTTTTTAGGAAAATGTGGTTTTGATTCTTCTTTTTTAGGGAAACTCTGTGCAACCAAAGAATTCATTGAGGGATTACTTCCAGAAAACTATGCCCATGTAAACATGCCTGTTATGCCTAGAAAGCTTGAGGTGTGTACTTCCAGAGAATATATAGTTTTTGGGGGTATTTCAAAGGTAAAGGTGCGCATAGCGCATAGCATAGGTGTAGTTTATCTGAAAATCACTGAAAGTGCTGTTTCAGTTTGGGGGGTCTCCTGGGCAGTAAAGGATGTCTACCAATACATATGTTGTACCGCTGGAACCGGGAGAAATTGGGATTTCACACGCAATTTTTATTGACAAACTTACTTTATTTATTACAAAAAACACTACAAATTGTAAAAAAAAAATGTTTCATTTCTTTGCACATATTTCACCCAAAAGTATTGAGAATACACTAAAAAAGGCCAAACAAGAAATTATATGTTGAAGCACTGTATATAATGTTCCAGGGAAATCCCTGGAAATCCCTTCAAATAGTAAAACCTGGTCTGGCAACAGAGGGTGACAAAAACTCTAGGAAGGCTGGCACTTAAAGGATTAATCCACTGGCAACTTAAAAACCAAAGTAGGACAGCTCACGTACCACCAGTGGTACAAGTATCACTGTTTGCCATTACGTTACAAGTCTGACCTCGTCTCATATATTAACAATATAAAATACGACTGCTGTGTGCTTCCAGAAACCAAAGTCATACAGATATCACAGGACTGCCTTCCAATAAATAGATATGATGCTATTAGTTCCTCCATGATTGAAGTGCCTGGCTCAAGGCAAGTGGAAAGGCATATCAAATGTATGACAGGTGTCCTTTAATGATGGGTGAATTACGGAGGGCATACTCCTTTTGCTCAGAAAGTAATTTAATCCTTGGTCCATGGAGCTTTGTGACAGCAGTGATTCTGTGGCAGATCTGAGCATCGCTGTGCACACATCCTGCAAGGTCTTATGTAATTTCTTAAGGGAGTAAATCCAGGCAGCAGAAATGGTCATCCAAGTTATGATTTCTATTACCGGCCAACAACCTTCCAAGCTGTTTGTAGCCATTGGCAGCACTGTGTGATTTTGCTGTGATAATTCTGAAAATGCTGTTGTTTTAGTCCTGTAAATAAACCAGAAATTATTCAAGGGTAAGGGGACCTTGCTGTGCAGGTCTGAAGCTTGAGAACAGTTTCATAGTTATATCCACAGGAGAATAATATTTCAAATAGCTTTAAAAATGACAGTGCTAAGAGAATCAGATGGTGTGCTGGTATGAGTCAAATGCACAAGTTGGTGGCCTAAAATGGACCACTGCTACATCTAAGAGGACAGATAAAATATACTGGTGGCCACTGGTAATCAATATTTTAATGGACCCCCACATACCATCATCATCATTGCACAAGTGAAAGTTCGGACACGTGCACCAGCTATAGGTATATTGCGGAATCGGCATTGGTGCTGAGACGTAGCGAGGGCTCTGGGGACAAGTGAGTGGATCAGGATGCCCCAGGGAGGGAGGCTCGGATGGCCTTTAAGTCTTTTAGACTCTAGAAACTCTGAGGTCCCCCCTTAAAGGGGATGCCATAACACTTCCTCCCTCCCAATTTATCCCAGTACTTTTAGGAATGACACCTTTAGCTTCCTCCACAGGTTGCTGTCTGCCTAACCCTTGTCCCTGCTTTCTCACTGTTCTTGGCTGCTTACAGTACTTCTGTGGCTCTACTACTAGTACCACTCAGTCTTGTTAAAACTAGTTATAACTAACCCTTGTTACTAACTTAACTTAAAGTGGATGAAAACTCATGCTGGATATACCTGGAGCCAAAAAGACTGATTTGAGATGTCCCACAGTCTGAAACTCCACCGATAGCCTGCAATAACTATCTTTCCTGGGGCTCTGATGGCATCTTCAAGGCCTGTGGCCACATCCCAGGCTTTCCTTTAGCTGAGGCACACTTCAGTAGCAAGCCATTAAGGGGGAAGGAGCATGCATCACACATGGGGGGCCAGGGATAAAGATAGCTGCCTTGTCATGTTAGGCATGCTGAGCCAACAGCATAACCTGAGGCGTCCAATCAGCTGAGGCTTTGATTGCTGGGCAACTGGGATGCTGAGGATCACGAACATGGGAAGTGCAGGCACTGTCATGACTCATTAGTGAGTAATGGTGCCTTTACCAAAGCAATACCAGACAACATCATAGGAGCAAAGATGAGTACCTAAACATGGAACTGATATCATGCAACTCCCTTCACTAACCATTAATACTCTAGGACTAACATGACAACCCATTCCAGAGGCAACTATTCCTGATTGACAAGTCATGACTAGTGATGGGCTTCAGATGCAGGGTGAAGCTAGATTCGACCCAGATCTTGCAGGTTTACTCTGGCTCACTACTAAACTGTCAAGATCCGGGTCAAAGTATCTGGCTTGTGTCCTCTCCGATGCCGAAGCAACTTTGCAGTTATCTGCGCATGATTTAGAGAGCTAATCTAAACACCCTAAACTAGGGAGTAGGAGTGATTTGATGCTTTTGGCATTTGCACTTTGAAGAGGTTGAGTTTAGAGACTTTCCAACTTACTGCACTATTATAAATTGCAAAAAAACATGTATTTCTATATAACTGTGTGGTTTACAGTAGAGTATAGAATGTAATTACTCCACTGTCAGCACCAGGATTCCCCACAGACATAAGATGGCAATGTTACCCATCCCCCACATATAGGCCTGTGCTGCTATGGATCCACAGGCACCAGCATGACCCAGAAGCCTTTGTGCCACATGCTGGGCCCTGCAGTTCCACTGTCGGCATCAGGCTTCCTCCGCCAGTCATAAGGCGGCCATGTCACCAGTCCCCCACATTTAGGCCTCCGCCATTGTGGATTCACAGGAACCAACATGAACATAAGGCCCATGTGTAATGCAAATGCTTCTGGGTCATGCTGGTGCATGTGCATCCATGGAAGCAGAGGCCTATATGTGGGAGGCGGGTGACAGTCTATGATTGGCAAAGGAAGCCTGGTGCTGACAGTGAAGCTTCAGGACTCAGAATGACTGATCCTCGTGTGGCGCATGGGCTTCTGTGTCATGTAGGTGCCTGTGGATCCATGGCGGCAGAAGCCTAGGTGCATGGGATGGGTGCCATGGCCGTTTTATGACTGGTGGGGGAAGCCTGGTGCCAACAGTGGAGCCACAGGACCCAGCATGACCAGGAGTTCCATGTGTGATGCACGGGCATCTGTGGCCTTGCTGGTGCCTGTGATTTCACAATGGCAGATTCCTGGGAGTTTCAATTTTCTTTTTATTACAGCTTTTTGGGAATAATTGAAAGCTGAGAAAAAAACAGGGTTTGGTTACATTCCTCCAGGTGCTTCCCGATTTAGGATTACCCCCTATAAGAATCGTCCCAGATCAGAATTTAAAGGATACATCTTTACTTATCCAACGGTGCATGTGCAGGCTCTCATCCAAACAGAGCTGTTGGCAGTACCTTTTCAGCTAATGTCTCAGACTACATGTTATAGGAGCGCAAGTGGCCATATCCCCAGCACAGGCCAAAGATGCAGAGAGTCACAACCTTTGGCCAAATGACGTGGAGGCTGATTCATTAATAATGCCAGGTATCGGCAGGTGAGCGTCTGTATAGCAGTGCTTAGAGCGACCTCTAGTATACGCTGTAAGCGGGTATCGGGTGCTGTAACAGAACGTTTCGGTCGCTCTAGTAAACTGGCAGGCATTGATGAATGTGATGTATGTTGGGCGCTGTAACACCAGTACAGCGCTGCAGGAAGCGAGAAGTAGTACCAGCTCAGTGCAACCGACTCTCAGCGACTCACACCATACAAACCATAAAAACTACACACACACAGTTTGGCGCTCTAAATCTGGTCGCTACAGCACAGAAAGCCAGACGCTGTGTGATTAAAGTCTGTTTTTGAACACATATCCACCAGTAACAAAGCAAAAACACATGGAATTACATTGTTGTAACACTTAGGCCCTTATTTAACAAGGAATAGCGACAGGTAGCGACTGGTGAGCGGCCGGTAATGACGGTCCCCACCCCAATCACACATTTATCAAGCCAATCCTGCTTAGCGACTGAGATAGTGTCAGATAGCCACTCATTCATCATTATTCCAACCTCAGCCCACAGCGCCAGCGTCCGACCTTGAACAGCGACAGGTATGACCTCTCGCTACCTGGCGCTTTCCAATGCATTTCAATGGAACAATTTTTAAATATTCATAATTAATTGTTATTAATGTTTTTTTTTTTTTTTCAATGTGAAAAATTCTGTGACCACTTCTGCCATGTTAGATAATTTTTTTAAGGTAAAAAAAAAAAAAAAAATTGTGCAGAATTGATATTACAAATCTGATATTATTGTATTCATAAAAAAAAATTCATAAAATAATTATTTTGAATAAAAATATGGTGGTTTGGGGGTTAAAAAACTACTTTTAACACATCGCCGCCAGCGCTCTGGGGTTTAAACATGCATTTCACAGCGCATTAATTTTTTGAGCGTGATTTTTTGATGAATATGGTGGAAGCCGGTCGCTCTGACCAGTCGCTATCATGCGCACCCATACATTGCGGAACCTGTGAAATAGCGACTCGTTACCTTGTATTCAACATTACTGCACACTGACTGAGTCGCTTTCAACAACCGAACAATGGCCAAGCACAGCGACTACTAGCGGGCGCTGTGAAAATACTGCTACAGTCGCTCAACTGTCGCTACCTGCCGCTATTAATGAATCGGCCTCCCCGTGCCGGACCTGAAAATACAATTCTGCATAAAAAACAAAAAAATCCCAAAAGTTTTCAAAAATGACTTTTTCTAGGCCAGGAGAGGTGACACAATTATTTGAGAGAAAAAAAAAAAAAAACCCTGTTTAAACAGAAGAAAAGGAATGTCCATTGAAATGTATGGGAGAGCGACAGGTAATAACTGGCGCTCTGGAAGCTAGAGCGTCTGCGCTATACGCTGAGCCACCTGTGATGATGTATCGGACGCTACATGGCGCTGTTAGAGTCGCTCACCAGGTTCGCCTTCATACATGTGGTTTTGCGTACAGCTCCCGGCTTTCACTAGACGCGGCCGCACTACGAGGCACTACCTGCGGCTAGTCCTTGATGAATAACCCCCTTAGTCAGACCAAATGGCTCTAATCGGACAAGACCCCGCACATGCACCGTTGAACCAAAAGGAGGTAAGTTGTAATGTCAATCTGGGGGGGTTTGAAACAGTGGGGGCATCCCGACTTAGGGTGCCCTTGGGAAAGGCCAGCGGCAAGCCCTAGACTCTTTTAGACTCTGACTGTGTCAAAAATGATGCTACATATATGTGTATGTGACATGACAATATTCTTCTTTTTTTTTTCTTAACATTATTGGGGGGCTCATAGATGAAGGATTTTTAAAATGGAGCTTACTAAATTCCCAATAATAGGCCGCTATACAAAATGAGGCTCATATATGGAATAATCATTGCCTCCTTGTATAAGTGCGGCAGCCGTGTAAAAAACAAATGTGCCATCTTAAAAATGTACCCACCAGGCTAATTCTAATCATTGCTCCAGTAACATATGTGTTGGTCAGATTGTATTATTATATTGCCATGCAGTTTTATATTGCCAAAATACCTCAGAACAAATATTGTGCCATAGCCTATAATACCCAGCAGATTTAGAATGCCAAAATACCTCAAAATTATATTATGCCAGGGTAGATACTGCCCCCAATATCGTGCTATTGAAAATATTTAATGATGGCAATATTGTTTAATAGAGCGCTTATTTGTACATAAATAGGTGTGTACATTAATATAATTAATCACAGTTAGAAAACTAGATCTCCTTTGAGGAGTTCTTTTAGTTCTTACATGTTCCCATTTAGTCAAGGTTACATTTCTAATCGTGCAAATCAATTTCAATGTCAGTTGAAAATCTTAATCTTGGGCCGTGTTGAGTAACGTTAAGGTAATGCACCAAGAACTGACATAACTATTTGACTAATGTGGTGAATTTTTAAAGCCTTCTGTGTAGGCCCATTGGCAGCAATTTCCCACTTGGAAGCTCTTGGTTGCTTTATTACATTTTTTGAATGCCATAACATCCTGTTTTACTTGGGATTAAATATCATTTTAACTTTAATTTAGGAATAAGTGATTCAAATAGAAAATGTATCTGCTTGTTTGGATGCAACCTGTTTAATATAGAAAAATCAGTTCGTTAGGGCCCAGTCTACACATAGCATATGTTCTACTGGCTAATTTACATTAAAAAATCCTACCGCTCCTAAGTTTTAAAGCAGACCAGCATCCTAAAGTGAGACCTGTTCCTATCATATTGACTTTACCTGCCATTATGCATGCTGCCAGCGCCAAAGCATTAATGATCTTTCAATAGGAATTTCAATTTCCCCTGGCAATTTCCCCTGGCAGGCCATTGTATCCTTTAGCAGGAGCAGCAGATTGGCAGGTTAATCAATTTTGCACTGGTAACTTTAACAGTTTCAGCAAGAAAAAAAAAACGGTATACTCACCATGTGAGAGCTTACCTAAATGCTGGATCCCCGTCCCGAACTGTACACCTGATCGCACACCTGATCTTCCTGTGTCCTACGATGTGGCATCGCCCCCTCCATTCACTGCAAAGCATGGTGAGTATAGCGTTTCTATTTTTGGGCCTGAAAATTTTTTTAAAAGTAAGTTGATAGAGGAGCGTGGAAAACTGTGGCTGAGCAGTGAAGCATATTTTTTTTAGCTGGCAAGGCTTGAGAAGTATTAATTTATGTTGTGTAGAGCGTTCTGTCCGGAGGGCTGAGACCAGATTGCACCGGCGACGCATGCACATCAATGGCATGCATGATGTTGAGCTGTTCAAGCTCACCAGACTTAATCGCGCTTCCCTCCATAAGTTGTATAGTGAGCTGCAGCCATGGTTAGCCCGCACTACAAGAAAGGGGCAAGCAATTTCAGGTATGACCAAGATGCTTGGCTGCCTGCAATTTTTGGCGAACGGCTCGTTCCAGAGGCTGGGTGCCCTCTCTGTGGGGATCTCTCAGCCTACGCTGAGCCGCGCGCTATCCAAGTTTTTGCCTATTGTTTGTGCAATTTGTTTGTGCAAACTTTAAGTAATCTTTATCCAAAAATACATTAAGGCATCAACTTAGTCAACAACAGGTCAAGTCAAAATTATTTTGGTTTATTTTCAAAGCAAACATTGGAGTTGATGGTCACTCCCATAGTTCATGTAAATACATGGTAAAACAACAAATGCCATTTTTGACAAATCATGCCACATAGCAATTGGCCACAGGCAGGAGTTTAAAAGTATGGCACTCCAGGCCAAAGTTAACATAAAAAATTAAATACACACACATATGTGACAAGCATTGGCATGTCCAGAGTTTTTAGCCAACAAATAGGGCCACAGACAAACCCTCTCCTGCTTGGCCACATTTGCCACAGGCACAGGTGGAAAGCAGCCATACCTATGCCACATCTACACCTGTTGCTCAGTGGCCCACCCAAACAAGAACCCCCAGTCCCAATCCAAGTCCAGTTCAATCTCAGCCAGGGGTCAAGGTAGTAGTTTGCCAGGCCAGAATGTCCCCCAATCATGCCTACAAACAGGAAGAGCCAGAACCAATGTAATTTGGCCCAAGCCTGCAGCACAACAGCTTGAGTGGCAGGCTCAGTGAGGCTTGAGCTCCGGCATTGGCTAGTGGGCTACCTCAGCACTCAAATGAGCTATATGGATGCAAATCAAAAGCATACAAGCAAAGCCATACCAAAAGGGTATATTGGTAGGGCTCACAAGACAGGTCAATACAGTGGGGATGGCGAGCAAAGATGTGGAGCAGATACAGGCCAAATAGGCCTTAAAATGGTGGATGCCCATAAAACCCAGGTTGTGGGCCTTGGAGGTGGGCCCTCACCTGGGCCTGTGTGGCATTCAGAATCTGCAACTGTTTCAACATGTTTCTATTGGTAGTTCGAAATTCAGCCAGCATGGCACTGAAATTGGTAGTTAAGGTGGCCATGTGGCTGTTGCTATTTCTAGCTTCCTCAAGCATGGCTGTGAAATTTGTGGATAAGGTGACCATGTGGCTGTTGTTGGACCTAAATTCAGTCAGCATGGAGTTTAACGTATTATTTAACATCTCTAATTGGCCATGAAGATGTTTGTGGTTTCTTTGATTTTGTAGGCGAAATAAACTCCTCTCATGGTGCCATGCTGACTCCATCATCAGTGCGCCCCTCCCCTGGGAAACTGGGCGATGTAGCTGACTACGCCTCCAAATTCCCCGGGTTGTAGGGCGTGCAGATGATGGGCCTCTAGGTCCACCAACAGCCATAGGTCTGCTTGGCAAATCCTCAGCAGCAGAGCTAACACTGGGGACTGTAGGCTCAGTCTCTGCATGCTGCCCATGATGGGCTGGCAGCATGCAGCCAGCTTCCCTCTGCTGCTGAGGATTTGTTGGAGAAACATGTTGGGACAGTTGCAGATTCCCAGGGGGGGGCTGTACAGAAGGTCCCATGAAGGTTCCATCCTCCTCCAGCTCCTGGATTTCCTCCATCAGTGTGTGGGTCTGTTGGGACATGTAAAAAAAAAAAGGTTCAGTTTGGGCACTACATATATAATTCCGCAAAAAGAAACATGGCAAGTCACATGCATAAGCAAAATCTGAAAAAGTCACTTACCGTATATATCAGATCCTGGGTCCGAGGCAGCACGGAAGTTGACGGCATGGACAAACTGGCTGAGGCTTCCGCACTAGCTGAGGGATGATGCTGGGCTGCATTGTTAAAAATAGGCATGTAAACAAACAACTATGCATTGCTATGTGTAAGAATACATATGCTTCACTTAAACACGGGGGCAAGCATGAATGGCAACTCCCCCAATGGGCCAAGTTGACCTTCACTATGAATGCCATTATCTGTTAGAAGTATTAGTCACCAAGTACATACACATTGATCACCTTAACCCAACAAAACATGCATGTACTGGCTGTTGTAAGGCTTCACACATGCCTAAACGCCCATTAGGGGACCACACTCAGCTTGCAAATAGCATTTGCCCTAAGATTATGCTGGTTGCCATTCTTTCTAGGTAAACCTTTCAATCACCCCAGATCAAGTCTTTCAGACCAAAGCACAGCGCAAATCCAAGTGAGTGAGCCAAATATGTAGGCGACCATTTTAATGAGTTAAGTTTGTAGTGCGCAGGCGCAAGATCGTAAGCATTTTCGTCTGGACGATTATTTATTGTAAAAGGAAAACCAAATCTATCGGGAAACATAAAGGATTCGTGGAAGGAGACAATGGAAAAAGGCCAAAATCGAAAGCCCACGTTGTAACATGAGAAAATGAAACAGAAAAATCACTCTGGAAAATTACTTTCTCTACTCCTGCTTCGATGGTAGCTTAGTTCCGATTCTCTTTGAATGTGCCCTGGTATGCCATGTGTTGGTGCCGGCCTTGCTAACAGCAGTAATGCCTGTCGTTTGCTAATTGTTATGATATTGTCAGCATTTGAGTTCATACTGCATTTTGTGATACATATACCCTGTTGGCAGGGCCAGATTAAGTGTGGCGGAGGCCCCTGGGCACAAAATCTGGTGAAGGCCCCAGATACAGTATTTTTCATTCAGCCAAGTAACTTATCAGTGGTTGTCTGGCACCCGCTCACTTACTGGAACATAGCGGAAGATAGCGTCCCTTGTGCCACACCTGGGCAGGTGTATGCTGTTCAGTAACTTCTGCCTAGCTGGTCCAGCAGAAAAGCTCCCTGCATTGAGCTGCCAGCAGCTAAGCTTGGGGCTTATTTGCAGTAAGCGGGCACCGATTGACAGCTCTGCGCCCACCCATCACTGTAGTGTTGCTTAAGGCGGCTTTGCTGCTCTAGACTCTCTGTCCTGCCCTATGGTGGCTTTGGCTGCAGGTTTACAAAAAGAAAAAAAGGCTTGCCCAGGCATTCGGGGGGGGGGGGGGGGTGCACTGCTGCCAATAGCTTCATGGACTGTCAGGCCAAAGACTGAAAAGCCTTCTATGCCACTCATTATTATGCATGGCATAGAATGCTCATTGGGGGTGAGCCTGCACATGCACTGTGAGATCAATCAAGAGCAGAGCCGACACTTTGGGTGACTTCCCAAACCAGAAATAACTAACGAAACGCTCTTGAAAGTATATCTGTCACCAGAAAGGCTCAGAATGGCAGTTCAAGAGTTTTTTGCATGCGGCAGAAGATAGGTCCCTATTGGAATCAATACACTGTTCAGGCAGGGACGGATTAGCCCTACAGAGACCCGGGGCAAAGCCTGGTGTGACGCACTAAGGTGGTTTATATACATGCTATTTTGTGGAGAGTAAAACCTTCACATTTTTATGTGGGCTGAAGTTCACCTTCTATTGACATAACATCTATAGCTATTCTATGGCAACCATTTCTAGGCACCTTTATTTTTTCTATTCCCCTATGACATAACAAACAGGATTTTTGAACTATTTGTGCTCTAACCTTTCAACTTTCCTCTTCCAAACAGTCACATCCGCAGGGCTCACCTAATAATACTGGTGTATATTACTCTATTGGAAGATGAAATAAATTCTCTTTGGAGATGTAACATCTTGTATATATAGAATTTACGACTATTGCATTTTCGCGCTAGTGTCAGCTAACCTTGGTGCAGTCGAGCCTCTATCCAAGCCAGATATCACCTGTAAATCTTTTGCTCCTTCGCCTTCCCCCTTAGAGACCTTGCTTGCAAATTGATGCTCCCCCTCTTATCAGAGCCAACACGACTCATACGCATTGAAATTTCAAGGTTCCCTCTGTGCTAAATCTTGGACGACTTGACTCCACTGGCTAAACAGTGTATATTCAGACAGAATCTCAGCATGGATTGTTCACCATCTTCTTCTTGCCTGGACTTATTATTACACAATAATATATCTATATATAATTTTATTTTCACAGTTTTTTGTACTTTGTGTTAGAAACATTTAAAATAATGCAGCTATTTCTTTTTCCTTGACTTTTCAATGAGCCGACTACCAAGCCTGTGTTCTCCTAACAGCTTTTAAGAAAATAAACAGATTTTGTTTCTCTCTCTCTCTCTCTCTTTCTCTCTCTCTCTCTCTCTTTCTCTCTCTCTCTCTATCTCTCTCTCTCTATCACTCTCTCTCTCTCTCTCTCTCTCTCTCTCTGTCTATATATATATATATATATATATATATATATATATATATACTGATATAATCTAATAACTTATGTAAAGCCAAGATATTTTAAAGTGCTATACATGACACACTGAGCCATCACATCCGGCTCTACCTCTGAAGGAGCAATATCCTTATTTTTATACATACAGAGAGTAACAAGCACACATGCACACTCACATGGACACCTACCTGGCATCTTCAGAAGACCATTCCCACCGGACCAGTGGGCCAGGTTTCCCATGTGCAGATCTGCTGAGTGGCTGGCCTCAGGACCAGAGGACTATCATTATCAAAAGAAGAAGGTGGCAAGGTATGGATGACCATGGGTGGCAGTTTAGAAAGTGGCAAGACCCAGAGGACCATCAGCAGCAATGGCAGACTCTACAGCAGTGAAGCAGAAGGCAGCAAGGAGCTTTATCTGGCATGCCTGCACATAGCAGCATAATCTTTACCAGCAAGCGAGCATGCAGGGCTGTGGTGATCAGTCATTTCCGTGTCAGACTGTTCTCTGAGAGAATAAAGAAAGTTATTTAACAGAAACAGGAGGATATGGAGTAAGGTGCCACATACCTGGCAATTTGTGCCAGGGAATATTTAGGTCTATTTTTAATTGGTTCAACAAAAATGTTAAACCATGAAAAGAGATGGGCAAACCCTGCAAAGTTTGGGATCGGCAAGTTTGGCCGACCTGTGAATAAACGTTCTGGTTCGGCAACCAAACCCAGTCCTCGGGGGTGGGGCGTGCAGAGTGTGCACGGACGCCGAACTCGAACACAAACTTCTGGCTGAAGTCCGTGTTTGGCAACCCAAACTTTCAAAGTTCGTGTTTGCCCATCCCTAATCATGAAGTCATTTGAAAACAGATAATCAATAATAACAGAGCTCCCCTAGTTCAGGGCAGTATTCTTAAGTATCCCCAAATGGGATGCCCCGAAAAAGTCTTAACAGGTAAATCGACACCCGCAGTGCATATATTTTCAAAGAATCGTGCTGGTTCCAATCATCCACCACCACACAGATCTTCTTACCGGAGTGTCACAGGAAGTGGGCTTATACAGGGTTAATGTTTCCAGAATCAATTTTTCCAAAATTAAATGCAGCCAGGCCAAAAGAAAGCTTCTCCACTAAAATATCTCAACAGGTAGGCTTAACAGGTTAATCTTCCATCATTCCCAAAATTAGACACAACCCAGTCAAAAGAGAGCTACTCCACGTCGACAGTAAATGGAATCAAGCAGGGATGCTGACACAATATCTCTTCAATCTGGGTTCCAAGCAATGTTCGGAGTGTCTCAGGAAGTGAGCTTTATAATGGATTAATTTTTCAAAAACTCCAAAATTAAATGTAGCCAGACCATAAGAGAGCTTCTCCACCAAAGTGTCTCAACAGGTGGGCTTAACAGATTAATCTTCCATCCTTCCCAAATTTAGACACGGCCCAGGACTCTATGGACAAAGGAGTTTTTATACGTTGAGCACCCAAAAAGTTTATAGTAAGCTAAGAGTTGTTTTAGAGTGCGGTATTTAAAGTTTTTTCTGAAAACAGATAATGTTGAAATGTTTCATGTTGAAAACAGATAATATATCTGTAGAAACAATGGAGTGTGTAAAGCCCATCCAATATGACAAGTTGAGAATACAGCATGGGTTAAAATGACCATTTTTAGCGGTCCTCAAAGTGGGACAGCAAGCTAACTGGTTTGAGTGCTGTGGCTCCTTTAAGACTTTTGTATCCTAATTGCCCTGCTAACGTGCACCTTCCAGGTTAGTTATAAAATGGTCTGAGCGGCTGCCACCCCATCTTTGTTTCTTTTGAATTTGTGCAAGCACATGGTGTTTGGGGTCTATGCTGTATTGCAAGGTCTTTGACCCTTCCACCCCATGGCTTGCACTTGAGGTTTAGGGCAACCTCAGGTAAGCCTGCTCCCAATTTATCTATTGCATTGTATGTCCCAAATGGGGCTCTCAGAGATTAGAGTTAGGACTGCACCTCACAGGGGCACCTTGGCGCTGGTGGTGCAGCTTAAGCATACTTCTGCAGATGTGTGTGACCGAGCCCTCTGTTTTTAACCAAGTTTAGAGACAGATTGTAGGTTGGTCAGCAAGCTAACTGGTTTGAGTGCTGTGGCTCCTTTAAAACTTTTGTACCTCAAAGTGGGACAGTTTAAACCAGTTTGTGGGTGATGGGCAAGATAGGGATGTGGTTTAGCATGTGGCTCAATTAATGGTCACATGCTCTAGGAATATTTGGTCCATAAAAGATGTTGGCAAATGAGTCAATGATCAGATGCCCTTGCATTTCACTATCACCATTCAAGAGCAGATGTAAACCACCCAGGCAGCCAGCATTCTGTATTTGGTGAGACATTCTTTCCGATGTCAGCAAAGTGGGGTATTCTGGTGTTTCCAGAGTTTTTCGGGGGGACAGTGGGCCTCAAACTGCAACTGTCCCACTGAAAGTGGAACATTTGGTCAGTTTATTATGGGTGCACCCTGTTGAGGGAGAGCCACATTGTTAAGATTTGACAGCAAAAGTATTACTTAGTGCACTCATTAGTTTCTGAATCTGAATCAGCAGTTTTATTGCCAGGGGCCACCAGGGGTGGGGGCTTATTGACACCTTTTGGTTAGGTTGGTTCTAAGAGCTTACTTACTACCAAGTTAAATGTGATTTTTGCTTAACCGTCTAACATCCTCTAACAGAGCTGTTCCAAGTAGCTTCACCAAAACATATTTGCTGGGCAACTTTCCACTGTTCTCATGTGCATTGCAGAAATTTCCTCACTCTGGCTTGATAATCATCTGATTTCATTTGTATTCAATCATATGTAGTCAGAAAGTATACTAAGAGCTTTACTAAAAGGCAAGAAAGCCACTCCATCTTTATCAAGACAGAGACGCAGATATTTAAATAATGCAGAGAGTCTGTTCAAAAACCATCAGGCCACCCAGTACACTCACCTTATCCCTGAATCATTGGTTCTGTGCGATCAGAGGCCGCAGCCTACTATACCTTATGCAGGGTAGCAACAACGCTCACCATCGATTGGCTAAACTCAGCTGGGGCCAAGACGACTGACGCCAGAGCAGGTGAGCGCACTGATTGGACTAGAGGCCATGCATGCACCTTAGGACCAGAGAAAGGTGAGTTTTTGTGGGCGACCTGGGAGGTTTCACACAGCAGGTCATCCGGCATCAGGGTTCCCCCGGGGACAAGGACCAAAACCTAAAATGCATCCTGAGTGGGTCTGCTGGCATTCATGCCCCTCTGTATCAGTGAATTGAATGGGCAGTAGATGTTAAGTGGATGGTCAATGAAGGAATCTCTAGGCACATGCACACTGCAGTATATGATCTTGGGTGTGGGGGCAGCATTTAAGCTGAAGCAGCTGCTGATCAGAAAAGGTATTTTTTTTTTTTAGCTTTGCCTGTGATATTATTATTAATGATAATAATAATGTCTATTTATAAAGTGCCATCATCTTCTATGGTGCTGTACAATGTAATATGCACTTAACCACTTATATCTATGGTACTGATGATCCCATGGTACATGTGTGAGCCCACTCACTCCCTGATGGCATTTCTAGTGAGTAGATTTTTTTGGCTGCCAGCATGCCAGTGCATTCAGCCAGAGGGAGCAGGCGTGCCAGTACATGCTGTTGGTGGCCTCTTACTTAGGGGGTATTCATAAAGGGATAGCGCCAGGTAGTGCCTTGTAGTGGCAGGCGGCGTCTGGTGAACTCTGGGCACTGTACGCAAAACCACATCTGGTCAGCGCCTCTAACATCACCATGTAGCGCCATGTAGCTCCACATGTATTATTACAGCCGGCTCAGTGTATAGTGCCGGCACTCTAGCTTCCAGAGCGCCAGGTATTACCTTTCGCTCACTGTCGCTCTCTCACACATTTCAATGGGCGTTCATTTGCTTGTGTTTAAACAGCGTGTTTTATTTTTGCTCAAATCATTGTGTGACCTCTCCTGGCTGCAAACAAACACTTTTAGAAACTTTTTTGACTTTTTATATTTTTATGCAGAATTGTATTGACAGGTTTGACACTAAAGTGTTAATGTCACAGTGTTAAAACAATGTGTATCCATATGTTTTCGCTTTGTTACAAGTCTATATGTGTTCAAAAACAGACTTTAACCACACAGCGTCTGTGTCTCTTATCTACAGCGCCCAGATTTAGAGCACCGATGCTGTGTGTGTGTCCTTTTTTGATAAGTATGATGTAAATTAATTCCCCTTCCCTATGCAATGACTCACTGTCCTCATTGTCTTACTTTCCCTAAAGTCTCTGGTCAGCATGTTGCTTGCCATGTCTCAGGTTTCATGCAGGCTTTTTGGCCTATTTGATGCCTAAATCTCTGTGCATGCATACCATACATTTTACTGCATAGCGTTGAATATATTGTATTCAGACAAAGGCATCTTTCAGCAAAACTATGGGTTAGTAGCATTTAAAAACATATTAATATATGAGTGCACAGATCAAAATGTTCCTTTTGTATTTGAAGAATAGCCCTTGTAGACTGCTGGCAAGCCAATTTGCTATGTTCTGGCCAGCTGTAGGACCCCTTTCCAAAAATCCTAATTACTGCCATTTCGAGACAATCATGACAGGGAGTTAAAATGTCATCCGTCCTTTCCTTTATCTTCGTTTCAGGGAGCTGAATGGTGTCCAGTTACACTAGAGCCTATGTACATTGGTTCCAAGCTGGTCTGATTAGGTCGTTTGCAGCGCAGAAGGTTGGAAATGGTTATGGATTTTGTATGGCAGTCAAAAGCAATCATAGATCGTGTCAATATTTGCAGTATGAAAATAGAATGTCTGTCTGCCAGCAAATTCCTAAAGCATCTGCAATGAACAACTAGGACTAGCGTTGTTCAGAGGTTCTGTGGTGACTTGTGTTCAGTGTCATAGCACAAATTGCCATTCTTTGTCAAGACAATAACAACCAATTAATTTTGATATGGAATTGAGCTGCTGTGACTATAAAACAAAGTTACATTTTAAAGAAGGATTTGCATAATATTTCTCCAAACACAGCTTTTATGGTGACTTACAGCTTCATCTATATAGAGAAGAAAGGTTTAGGGGAACCATTGTTGAATTCTAATCATGTTTACAGTATTTGGAGGCAGACTTGTTTTAAAGTATACATCATAAAAACCTCAGAAGCAATTTCAACTTTGCAATGTTGGCAGACTTCCACTTGCAGGTGGGCTGAGACTAGTTGGGGCACAGCTGAAAATCCCCTCCACCTCTACAACACTGGATATGTTGATGTTAACATGGCAGGTTTTGTCTATTGCTAGTTTTGCAGTCAAAAATATGATCCAGAGCAACCGAGAAAAGACCAAGGTCAGGTCAAGTAGATTGTTTACCTATGGTTCCTTATTCTCATTTCTAACACATGGCGGGACTTGGTGGTTGATCTTAAAGCAGAACAATGTCCTGTGCAGCCAGCCCTGGAAACTAAAAGATCTCTGTTTCGGACCTTCTGCAATGGGAGTGCAAGCATCCGTATCTCCTGCAGTGTTTGGATCAGAGGTGTTTGATGAATTATATAGGCATGGCAAAAGGCTTTGAATGGACAAGAGCCTGTGCATGCGCCATTAGGCTGGCAAGAGTTAAGTTGTTGCTGGCAATCTGGGAGGTTTCACATATCAGGAGATCCTCATTTGGGGCATGGAATAAAACCCAAAACTCCTGGGTTCTGTTTAAAGTTAACTAAAAGCATTGTTGTGATTAAAATGTAGAAAACTTTGTAGTGTGTTTTCTACTCCATCTTTTATCATTTAGGTTAGGTATTGAAAAATCTAGAGAAAAAGTATTTTCAACAATTTTAAAAGAATAGCAGTTGGCGATATCTAAGTCATGCGTTTGCATTGTTGATGTATTATACAAACTATTACCTTATTTTGTGCTTCTTTTCAACATTTCACATTTTAAAAACTTCAATACTTTTCTGCCATTGTGCTGTATGGTGATAACCAGACTGGAGTAGCATATACAACAGTGCAAGTAATACATTTGTCTGTATAGGGCGGTTTCATTGGTGCTAACTGTCTTAAATTAGGCATAGAGTGATATAGTGGTCAAACCATCAGTGCTAAATGGCTCAGATGCTTCCTAAGTGTCAAACCCCAGGGACACCCGTCTTCTTTGTGAGCCTACAACCCCCAATCTCCACAGCTACCTTCACCTTTAGCCAAGCCCCTGTTTGCCAGGATGCCTTAAACGCGGTTGCGGTTGCCCCCAGGATTTATAAGCTCAAAGGATGTAAGCTCACGGGGTTGAAGACGGATGAACCGAAGGTAAGACTGGGCGAACTCGGGTAGCCAAGGAAAGTACAGTAACACAGTTCTGGGAACTCTGAGAGAGAAAAGGTCAAAGGTCATGCCAATGGTCAAACCAAGAGATCAGAAAGCTTTGGCGCACCAGAGATGAGACGGGTTTGTGGTCGTAATTCAGGCTCGCTACAGGCGGCAGTCAGGATAGTCAGGCTAGCAAGGTCGGCAATGGCATCAATACAGAAACTCAGGATTAGCACACCCAGCTAAACGCTATCACAGGCAGTGACACACTGGGGAGGTAAAACCTTTATAGGGCTTGGGTGCAGGGGATTGGATTGGAAGAATCATGCTCAATGGACAATACAACAAACTATGGGCTGATTGCCCCATTTAAACCTTTAGGGTGTTTTCGCCCCACAGTAATCCTTGGGCTGCTGTGGGGAAGGGAGGAGAAGGACATGCTCAGTGCCGCTTGAGCCGATGCCGCCTGAGCCAGCCTCTGACGCGGATGCGGCTGCCGGGCAGGAGGAGTCCCGGCCAGGCACCCGAGGACGCCAATCTATCAGCAGAATGTAGCATTCTGCTGATAGATTGTGTTATATTCTGTGTGTTTTCCTTTTGTTCATCAGGTCAGACTTGAACCCAACAACTGGATTATCCCTTGTTATTTTACCTGGTGTGACTTCATAAAGCCGACTAACCTGTCTCAAGTATAATCTTTGATATTAAGCCTTTTGAACTGATTAAGTGTGAAAAAACAGGATAGTTCCCTGATAAATTCCTGCTCTGTGTTTTCCAAGCTGATTCTGCCTCAGCTGTCACCCTTTCCGCACTGAAATGTAACCTAAGTTCACCACTAGAAAAATATCTGTCTAAGTTTAGATGAGGGGTTGACAGATGAACAAAGAGTAGTGGTCAGGACATCATATCACATGTACAGTATATTTTGCTATCGCTTAATAATGATTCAGAATAAGGGGTGCAAGACTTTTGTGACTCCATTTGAGTGGTTTGATAACTGGCCGCAGCCCACAATTAAATGGAATGGTTCAAAAGTTGATGCTTTTATTTTCAATAATATCATGAAAATTGAAATCAACTATCCAGACCCTCCCGCCCTTCCATCACCAGTTCAATCATAATCTAAAAAGAAAGAGTAGATAACACTAGTGTGAATGCTGACTTTTGAAAAGGCACTATATGCCAGGTCTCTGTTAGTCATTGCTGTTTCTTAGCTATTTTGGGTACATTTGCCATCACTGAGTTGAAAAACACAACTTCAATAAGCTGTTGAAGGTACTGAATGGCCCTTATCTGTGAAATTAAACATTTTGAAATGCCCAGAAGTGTGTCAGCAATGGCAGGAAATCTTTCAGATGGGGGGTATGGTCCACACAGGCACAATTTGAGGAGAACACAATGTGGATGCAGCATTGTATGCAATTAGAGGAGAAGACGAGGTGGCCTACACCAGGGGTTCAGGGAATCTGGAACATTTGTAATATGTAGTTGGGAGTTTCGAGAATAAAAAAAAAACATTCTGAAAACAAAAGACAATTTGGCAATCTGTCACAGTTCAACATGGCATATTTTCATATTTTATCAATTAAGGTTTGACGTTGCCAGACACAGGTTGACCATGTCTGGTTTGTATCATAATTTCATTTCAACTGTATGCCTTAACGGCAAACCATAAGCAAATCACCAGTGAATGATCACACAGTGCATTCTCTGCTGCCAATCAATGAGGTAGCCATGTTTGTCATGACTGGAGGAAGGGTCTTGTCCCAAAAGCAAACTCAACAGTAATGCAATGGATACATTTTGAAGGAGGTCTGGCATACATTAATATTTTTTTATATTTTTAAGCCCTTATAAATTCCACAGTAAACTTTTGTGAGCACTGTATGGCAAATTACATTTTGCTTTAGTAGAAAAATCAATGCCTACATCCAAATTTACTGCTTTGATTTTCTTGAGGTTATTGCTTAAATCTTTACAATGTATAGTATTTTAGTGTTCAGCTGTGTAAATTCACTTGCATGTGCCATTGAGTGAGAAAACGGTTGAGCATTGTAAGACAGTTCTGAAATTACTACTTTAATTATACCATCCAAACTGGCACCAATCAAACATCAGCATGCCATTGCAGGCTTTCCAGAAGAATACTGTGTGCTGTAGAAACAGTGGGGAAATGGACAGCAATATCATTAAACAGAGCTGGAGATTCTAATTAAGGGACCTTTGTTTGCAAACATCCCATGAGCCAGCTGAAAGCAGAGACGGGCCTGAAATATAGAATGAACCACCAAGGACACAATGCACTGGCAAGCTGCTTTGCTATCCTTGGACAGCATGGTTCTAATTCCTCATTTAGAAAACAGACCAGTTTGAACAACATGTTATTGCAAAATTCTACCGCTTAACTCAGAAAAAAAAACAGGTTTTCAATTTAAACGAAAATGGGATTATCCAGGCTACTAAGAAAAACAAAATTAATACTAACTTTCTGCCCTCCTCGGTTTATTAGTCCTGCTCAATTGCTCTGAACTTCATCTGATCATGAGATGGAGTCCCACACTGTCCAGGCCCAATCTCCAGTCACCAACACCTCCATGAGAAATGGCTGCTCCCCAATATCAGTAACAGGATACTCGCTCTTTTAGGTAAGGGTCGGAGTGTTTGGCAGCATGCAGTAATTACTACAGCAGTTTTGAGAACAGGACACAGGGGCTGATTCAGCATTGTGATCATTTTTTTTCTCACATTTTTGTGAGCACATTTTTTATAATGATTTGCTTCATTTAGTGCAATTCAGTATCATTTTTAGCTGCGACAATGTAAACATTTGAAGAGCTAAAATGGTGCTGAATTGCATCATAAAAAGATATTTTTTCCCACAGAAAAACGTGAAAAAAATTATGCAGAATCAGCCCTATAGTGTTTGCTGCTTTGGGACAGTATGCAGTGCATGCTTATTAGGCTGGTGCCAGTGATTATGCATGGATCATGCAGGTGGATTACAGTTAAGATTGTGCATAGGGTTTGTGAGATGGATTATGCAGAGAGATTGCCACGTGAATTGCATTGAGGCGTGGATATTACAGAGATTGCAAATTATGAGGCATGTATTGTACACATGAATACATGCATAGATCTTCTATACATTTAGAGCCTTGCCTGCTCTCCTTCTATTGTCTTATTATATAGTAAAATGCAGTGGCCCCCCACTCCTTTTTATGTAGAGATGAGCAAACCGGTTCATCCGAATCCACTCTGAATTTCAAGGAAAAATCTATTAGACACAAATCCAAATTTTCTGTGCTGACCAAATTGTTAACTGAAATCCTTCAGAAATCCAAGTTTAGGGCAATACCATTTTTTTGGCTAACTCAGGAAGAACGTTCAAGCTTCTTTTTCAGGCATGATACAAATCTGTAACTTAGATACATATTTATACAGAAAACTACAAAGGGGTCACAACTGTTTTTCTACTGACACACATGAAAAATCGGCAAAGACCTGTACATGCAGCAGATGGGTGTGGCGATTGGCTCAAGATTTTCACTACAATATGCAAATTTATTCATGGCCAAACTGGAAGAGGAATTCCTGTCACGTGCCGCTAAAGCTATTTTTGCTACATAGATGACATCCTAATCATCTGGTCTGCAAGCCAGGACATCTCATTGATTTCCACATGAACTTTAACACAATATGTTTGAAACTCAGCCAGTCACCAACAGAAATCAATTTCCTTGACACCACAATATGTGTTAATGGTAACATCCAACAGAAATCCAAAGACCAACCTATATACCTTAACCATAACAGCTTCCACCCAAACCACATCAAGAGGTCCATTGTATTCAGCCAGGGGATCATATAAAACAGAATCTATTATAATATGATGGACAGACTTACATATGTGGACAATCTAAAAAGGGATTTCATTATGTAGGGCTTATAAACCCTCAGAAACAGAGGCCCAGTTACAAAAAGCACCCCACATGCCCAGAGACGGTCCCTTGCATTATAGTCACACTGGCTATCACATACAATCCACGTCTGGAGGCTCTGAGGAAAAATGGCATAGGAGCTCCAACCCCTTCTACACAGGAATAAGAGAATTTCTGAAACATTTCCAGATCCTCCTCTGTTGGCATACAGACAGCCTCCTAATCTCAGAAAACTAATAGCGAGGAGCTCCCTAAGTGATCCAGCACAAAATAGGACATGGCCCTGCCTGCAGAAAAGGTGTGAAACTTGCCCAGGATAAAGACACCAGGTATGCCACACGATTACAAAATACAGGGTAGTTTCATGTGTGTGCAGTGACCCTTAACATTTTACATCGGACAGACAGGGCAAGCACTAAGGAAGTGACTAAATCCACACAGGTTCACAATTAATAATAAAGAAAAACTGATGTGCCTATTGCAGACCATTTTTATAGACCAGGCAATGGCCTAAGTGACCTCAAACTCACAGTGCTCGAAAGGGGCTTTCGTTCACAAAAATAGAGATTAGAGTGGGAATGTAAATGCTTCCAAATCTTTAAATCGATGGACTTTGAGCAAAGCAGAGATAATAATTGTATGTGTCATTATAAAAAGGATTGAATAGGCTGGATGCATCACAAGGTCTGGGAGGATGTGAGAGCAATAACAATTCCACACACTCTCTCGCCCACTCTCATTCCTATCAGCCCACCATTAAAGCAGACCTTCACCCTGAATAATAGCATTTCTTATATGTTTCCCACACCCTGTACATACAGATTGCTCTCATTAAAAATCATCCTACCTGCATCTACTGCATGTTATGAGCCTTTAAACATCCAAGATGGCAGCTCATGGAGTATCAGGCAGCCTGCAAACAGGAAATGTCTTCTGACTGTGCCGCTCTGCATTCTGGGATTGCTGTCCTTTCCCTGACCCCAGCTCTACTTTGTCGCCCGGTGGGGGAAAGAATAATAAGTAAGTGACTAAAAACTTAAAATATATTAATTTTAGATGCTGGGGAATAGTTTTTTAAGGATTTGGGCTTTTCATTAAATCATGCTGAAGGTCAGGTTTAAATGTCCAAATCCTCTTATCTCACAGCTTACGATTTTAAGCTATTTTTCATGTGTTTCAGTAGAAGAACAATTGTTACTCCTTAGTAGTTTTCTGTATAAGTGTGTGTCTAAGTTACAGTTAACCTTGGATTCCCTACTTAAATTGATGGCTAACACAGTACAACAACTTACTAAAAAAATGCAAGAATTTGCCTGCTTCCTCACTGTCCAGCACGGGATGATGGCGCTTGCCGCAGTCTGTTGCTCTCTGCTCACTGATCCAGATTCACTGCTCTACAGCTAGCACATCTGCCAATGTTCATGTCAGCAGACTCTTTCAATATAAAAAGCCCCTCGCAGCGGCAGGAGTGAGCAGTAAAAGCCAGGATTGGAGTGGAGAATCCGATTACTCTGTTCCACTGAAGACAGCAGAGAGGAGCGGGGGAAGCATCGGACAGCGTGGGACAGCACCTGGTGAGGGTAGAGGGTAAGTTTTGGTGAAAAAAAATAAATTAATTTGATGGACATATGTCTTTTTTCAACATTTCATGTACTAACTATGTAACTATGTAAGCCCCTAAAAATAAAAAAAATGGGGTGGGGTTTCCCCTCTGTAGCAAAACCAGCCTGGGCACCAGCTATGTGGACTAGTAACCCGGACCTAAAGACCACAATCCCATATAGCCCACATTGCCACAGATCTCTTCTGCACCACCCTGGCCATTGAAAGTGCAGGTAATTGGGAGGGAGTTCATCTATAATCTAGAGTCACGTGACACAGTACTCCTAAAAGCTCCCTTACTTTAGGAAAAGGGAACATTACAGATCTTAAGCATAGAAAACTGCTCCAGCAGTTTAGCCAGTTTCTAATGGCCGAGGGTGGTTGATACACAGAGACTGGCATTGGATTTTGTACAGATATAATAAAGGCCTATAAGAAATGCCCCTCTGCACTCCCTTTTACAAGTGCCCCTATAAATCTGATCTGATGTCTACCAGTTTAACAGTTATTGTTAATACTTAGATATTCTTGTTTTTATAAACATAAAAACACAACAATTATATAACAGATTAAAAAAATAATAGAATAAGAAAACTACGAAAACCTACAAATTATACCCACCTAGACTTGTAAAAACCTAAACCTGAACTCCATCCAAAACTTTTCGTATGGGCTTTACTGCACCGTGCTCTCTCTGTGCTGGCTTTGCATCTTTTATCCATTCTTCAGTCAATCTGCTTTATATTTATCAAACTCCCTATGATCTCTGTCCCTTCTGCAGGGGCTAACGATCACTCATCGGGGAGGCCGATTCATTAATAGCGCCAGGTAGCGACAGATGAGCGACAGTAGTGGTATTTTCACAGCGCCTGCTAGTATTCGCTGTGCTTGGCCGTTGTTCAGTTGTTGACAGTGACTCAGTCGGTGTGCGGTAATGTTGAATACGGGGTTAGGAGTCGCTGTTTGACAGGTTCCGCGCTGTATGGGAGCGCATAACATCGAATGGCCATAGTGAACGGCTCCCAGCATATTCATTAACAAATCACGCTCAAAAAATTCTCGCGCTGTGAAATGCTTGTTTAACCCCCCTGGCGTTATGATAGAGGCAAATGTAATGGTAACGAAAGCGTTACCATTACATTTGTCTCTGACGCACGGCTCCGCCCCCATGAGCCTCTGCGGCTCACAGAGACGGAACCCGGAAGTGCGACGGACGCCGCAGCCGCGGCTCTCACCTGCGATCGCAGCGGGGACATCGCTGGATCGCAGGGAGAAGGTAAGGAGACTGCGCCGCCCTGCTCCTCGATCCCGAGCGTGACTCGGGGTTACCGCTACTTACAGCGCAAATTAACCCCGAGTCACGCTCGGGATCACCGCTAAGGAGGTTAAACCCCAGAGCGCTGGCGGCGATGGGTTAAAAGTAGTTTTTTAACCCCCAAACAACCATATTTTTGGAAGAAAAAAAAAACAAGTTTTTCAAAACATTTTGTAATATGAATACATTAATATCAGACCTGTAATATCAATTCGGCACAAATTTTTTTTTTTTTTTACCTTAAAAAAAATATCTAACATTGCAGAAGTGGTCACAGAATTTTTGACATTTAAAAAAAAAATAAATAAATAATAGCAATTAATTAAGAATATTTAAAGATTGCTCCATTGAAATGCATTGGAGAGCGCCAGGTAGCGAGAGGTCATACCTGTCGCTGTTCAAGGTCGCTCGCTGGCACTGTGGGGTGAGGCTGGAATAATGATGAATGATTCGCTATCTGGCGCTCTGTCAGTCGCTAAGCAGGATCGGCTTGATAAATGTGTGATTGCGGAGGGGAGCCGGCGTTCTGGTGGCGGTGACCGTCATTACCGTTCGCTCACCATTCACTACCTGGCGCTATCCCTTGTTAAATAAGGGCCTATGTATGTTTCAATGTCAGGGTATCTTTGTCAGTCGCTTCATTTCGATGAGACTGAAAAATGGGTCAGCAGAAAGGAACACATTCTATAAGGTTTATTAGGTAATGCAAAGTGCTGGTGAATGAAAGATGCAGCCCCTGAAAGCCAGCATGGGGCAAGCAGAAAGCAGACTGATTTAACTCTTTGCCTGGAATGTCTCTTTTAAAGGGACTCTGTAGTGCATAAACTCTCATTCAAAAACTCACCTCATCAAGGCTGACCTCTTCCTGTCAGAACACAGCTGATTCTGAAAGTAGAAACAAGGCACAACCATTAATTACTTTGCCATAGACCACCAATATAAGGGTTAAGTTGCTGGTCTAAAGCACTGCATCATCAGACTGTGGACACTGTAAGAGAGAGAGAACAACCAGAGTAATGAAAATGCCTGTCTCTGTCCATTATGCTGATTATTATGCTGCATCACAAAGCCAGGGGCCACGTCCAAATATTTCAAAAGTTAAATCTTAAGGTGAAACCATACTATATGGTTTCCGTATGGTCTCCTTCTGGAATTAAGCAGTCCTCCATTTAATAGTAAAATGTACATTTCCTTTATTCCAGTAAAAGAAAACAACATGCTTGGTGACAGTTTTCTTGATTTAGAAACCTCTCCTTGTAATATTGATTATTTTTAGAGATGAGCGAACCGGTTCGGACGAACCGGAATTCGCTCCGAATTTCAGGAAATATTCGATTCCGCACGAACCCGAATATTTTGTGGTTCGTGCCGATCGAATTTTTCCTGAAATTAAAAAAAAAAAAATGCCGGCATGGTGGGAGCTGTCAGCGGAACCGGCCGGCCCGCTCCCACCATGCCGGCATTTCAAAAAAAAGCAAACACTTACCTGCAGGTCCGGAGCGTGGATGACGCGCCCTCAGATGACAGCTGAGAGCGGCGCCGGCCTCCACGCTCCGGACCTGCAGGTAAGTGTTTGCTTTTTTTTGAAATGCCGGCATGGTGGGAGCGGGCCGGCCGGTTCCGCTGACAGCGGAGTGGGCCGGCCGGTTCCGCTGACAGCGGAGCGGGCCGGCCCGCTCCCACCATGCCAGCAAAAATGTTTTTTTTTTTTTTCTTTTTTTTGTTTTTTAAATGCCGGCATGGTGGGAGCGGGCCGGCCGGCTTTACCGGCCCGCCGGCCGGCTCCGCTGTCAGCGGAACCGGCCGGCCCGCTCCCACCATGCCGGCATTTATGATGGGGAACTTCGTAAAAGTTCGATTCGGCCGAACCCGAATTTCTTTGTGAAATTCGGCGAATCGGCCGAATCGAACTTTTCAAAAGTTCGCTCATCTCTAATTATTTTCAGAATAATCCGTCTTTCTATAGGAGATTCTAGAGTAGAGGTTCCCAACTAATGGTACTAGTACCACTGGTGGTACTGGAAATCCTATCAGGTGGTACTCAGCAAGAGTGAAGACTGACCTGTACCTCAACCTGATCTGATTCCATCTGCACTTTACCTAAGCCTCATTTGTGCTTTGAGTACAAAACTGCTCCAAAAGGGGATAAAAACTATTCATGTGTATGTTCTGTATGATAAAAAGATGGGAACCCCTGCTCTAGAGAATATAATGAAGCTGCCATCTTGTTTTTCAAATTTAACAGAGTTAAAAAAGGGTAAATTAATTTTTATGTGCAGCAATCTAAATTGCTCTGGGAAGGGATACATATGAGCACTGTTTGTTGTGTTGGTCTGACTTTAGTCATTTTTGACTGTTGGTCCGTTTTAACTGCTGGTATCAATAATGTCATGCCAGTCCATGTGTAGCTTTGCTCCCTGATCAGTAAAGTCAGAAAGATTGTTTACCAGAATATCCATCCATTTCATCAAGCTTATAAGGTAACATGTAGAGATGAGTAAACTTTTTTTTCACTTTTTACAATTTTGATTTGGCCGATTACCAGAATTTTCTGAAGAAATTCAGGTTCGTCCGAATCACTTCAAAAAATAACTTACCTCTGTCTACTTTCCAGTGCCGAGCAATGTTCTCATCCTTGGATGGGCCGTTGTGTCTTCAGTGTGGGTGCTGGGCTCCTAGGATCTCCCTCCCCATCGCAACAAGAGGCTTTTTATATTGGCTGAGTGAGCTGACATCAGATCACTTGGCTGGTATAAAACCCCCTCCCTGCAGCGGGAGTGGGTGGCAGTAGGTGGTAGTGGGATGGAGGGTCTATATGCTCTGCCACACTGAAGACAATGGAGATCAGTGGGACAGCATTTAACCCTTTTGTTGCCAAGCACGTAACACCTACGTGCTGGCTTGGCTGGGCCTTAAGTGCCAAGCCCATAGGTGTTACGTGCTTGACTTTCATCGCTTCTAGTTTAAAAAATAAAAATAAAAAATACTCACCTGACCCCTTGTTGGATCCGGCCGGGTCTCCTCTTTAATTTGGTGCCATCCGATCCCCCGTGGGGGGTCGGATGGCTCCAGGAGAGCCCCCGGAATAGGCCGCCCCCCCCGCTTCTGCAGCAGCAGCTGCTAACTGTAAAAAAAAAAAAAAAATAAAAATGACATTCACTTACCTGTGTGTGCGCTGGCTCCCGCTGTCCCTCCTCTTCACCTGGGGGGCCTCCGATCCCCCCCCAGGACTTACCGATCTTCAGGAGAGAGCCTGGGAGGCTCTCTCCTCTCTTCTTCTCGATGGCGGCCGCCATCTTGCCTCTAAGCCCCGCCCCCTTGGGGGCGGGGCTTATGAAGTCATCCCGGCCCCGAACGGGCTTCAGCTTTCTCAGCTTCTCAGATGCCGGTGATCGGCGCTGGGGAAGGAGGTGACAGGAGATCCTCTGATCTCCTGCCTTCTCCTTCTCTGGATGCCGATCACCGGCATCTGTCAGCTGAGCGGCGAGGGACAAGAGCTTGCAATCGAAGGTAAGTACAGTAAAAAAAATTTTTTTTTTTTCTAATAAAATACTTTTTATTATTGTGTGGTGTTTTTTTTTAACAGTTAACCCTTTGTGAGCTGGTAAGGGGTCCATGAGACCCCTTATACCAGTTCACAAGGCTGGGGTGGTGGCAAGTCACCTGCCCTAGCGGGTGACTTGCCATTAACCCCCGCACCCCCATTACCTGCCTCCCCAAAGGCCAGGGGGGGGCAGAAGAGCCCGGGCCCACATAGGCTATGTGGGCTCGTAGGCTGCAGGGTGGGGGGGCCACCAAAGCTGGCCCCCCCACTCTGTGCCTACAAGCCCCCATAGCTGGTCCCGGGCTGGTTACTTTGGGTAAGGGGGACCCCACGTCATTTTTTTTTTGGATTTTTAAGGGTTTTTAACCCTTAAAAATCCAAAAAAAAATGGGGTCCCCCTCCCCGGGAAGGGGGACCCTATGTCATTTTTTTTTTTTTAATTAACCATTTGTCATCCAGCAGCTATAAAAGGCTTCTGGGCAGGAAAGGGTGTCTACCTATACATATGTGGTATCGCTGTAACCGGGAGAAATTGGGGTTTCTCACGCAATAAGATTTTATTGACAAACTTACATTTTTTATTACAAAAAAACTCTACAAATTGTAAAAAAATATTTTTTTTTTATTTTTTTTCACACATTTCACCCAAAAATATTGAGAATACACCTAAAAAATACAAACAAGACATTTCATGTTAAAGCCCAGACTCTGTTGAAAAAAACAATATATAATTTTCCTGGGAAATCCCTGGAAATCCTTTCAAAAATGACAGTTGAACATGTGTAGCGCAAAATAGTGAAACATCGTCTGGCAACAGGGAGTGGCAAATGCTGCAGGTAGGCTGGCAGCGAAAGGGTTAAAAGGCTTTTTTATGTGTGCTTTCACGTGAACTAGTAAGGGGTCCTCAACATCAGTGAGGCTATCTGGAAAGTTTTCTTTGATTTTTATCTATATATAATATAGAGTAGAGTGCGGAAAAGCAGAACAACTATGCCGATCAACAGTTTCACTTTAATTTGTTATGCCAGCCTCCACTTTTTTTAATCGTATGTTTTCTCCCCCCTAGTCTCTATACAGCATTTCTTTACAACCATGGTTAATTCTGTTCTGTCTCTGGCTTTAGAAGCACAGCATTTAATTTGCTCCCCCTGACAATATACAAGCAGACATAACAAATTAATCAGTGCAAGTGTCATTGTAACCTTTTTCATTGCAAAAATATGATTTGTCACGTTGTGTTTCGGCAAAAACCTAACAATAATTAATTTTTTTTTATAGCTAATCAAGGTCACAGTATGACATTCCAGCAAAACGAAATCTTGAAAGCTAAAGAGCAAGAAGATTTTTGTGAGCTCACTAAACAATCTCTTTCATTATTCACTTGGGAACACAGACATTTAGGAAATGCCTATTTTTCAGGAGAATCAATGATATAGAAACCTTACCAGTTTTGGAAACATCCTCACCGATGAAATGACCAAATTACAAACCATCTAGACCAGTAAAGGAAAATGAGCCTTCAATATTGGCTTAACCAGTGGACTTAAATGCTAAAAACCAGATCAGCTTTAAACCGGACCTTCACCCTGATTTAATGAAAAGCCCAAACTCTTAAAAAACAATTCCTCAGCATCTAAAATTAATATATTTTACATGTTTAGTCACTAATTTATTATACTTTCCCCCACTGGGCTGCAACTCTGTTCGGGAATTTAGGATACGGGTGCCGCCATCTTGACTCAGAAGCATCACACTTACTGAGGAGAGGAGAGTGGGATAAGGTACAGGGGGGCGGGTTATAGCTGTGCTTTGCTCAGACAGAGCAGAGCTGGGGTCAGGGAAAGGTCAGCAGTCCCAGAATGCAGAGCAGCACAGTCACTTCCTGTTTGCAGGCACTTCCTGTTTGCAGGCTGCCTGCAAAAATGGCAGCTTCCATAAGCTGCCATCTTGGATGTTTAAAGGCTTATAAAATGCAGTAGATGCAGGTAGGATGATTTTTAATGTGAGCAATCTGTATGTACAGGGTGTGGGAAACATATAAGATAGACTCTTATTTAGAGTGAAGGTCCGCTTTAAGTCCAAAGGTGACAAGACAGGAAGCTCTAATTTAAGGGTACCCATGGTAAGCCTAACATTCTGACTTGCCTACAAAAACAAAATAAAATAGTTCCAGGGTAAATGAACAGGAAAGCCTGACTCATTACACCAATAAACATAGGACCTTTATGGGCTATAACATACCTTTGCTGAAAAAGATTTTGATTTACTTAATAATAATTTGAGTAACCACTGTGGGTAAAGATCTGTGCTCTACAGTTTTTTGTCGGTTGTTTCTGACTGTTTTTATTAATTGTATTTTTTTACTTTATGTGTTTTACTGAATGTGGCTTTTAAATGCATCCAAATTAATACTAAGACTGCCTGCAAAATATTTGTCCAAATTTTTTTCTTTGTCACTTTCCCTTCTTTTACTGAATGCCACTTTACCGACATTCAATAAAACAAGGGGAAGTGACAAAAAAATTGGAGAAGCATTGTATCTAACCAAAAATGCCAAAAAAATGACCAATATTTTAACGTACCTTTGCTGAAATAGATTTTGTTTTACCTAATCATAATTTGAATAATCACCGTGGGTAAACCTCTGTGCTCTAGGGTCTTGTTTCCAACGACAGACACCAGGCAGGCAGCCAATGTAAATTGGGATTCAATAGCAGATTTTCTCAATCTCTGCAGCTAATAAAAAAGGGGGAGAGGGTAGTGGGTGCTCATGCCAATACTGCCAATAACAACCCATCTAAACAGTACACTAGTCTACAATTGGGGTCCAGGGGAATCTACTGATTATTTGAGCCATTTAGTGGTATTGTGCTTCTGTTGACTTTACAACAGAACCTATTTACCAAAACCTATTTAGAAATTAAGAGAGTTTAATAGAGTTTTGGACTTTTGGGCATTCCAAATACTTACTTTTTTGGAAAGTTCATACAAACGACTCTTGAACCAAACAGAGTATTTCTAGGCATTCCTAAGACAGGGACTACCCTTCTATTAAGATGTCTAGCTGCAATGAAATTTGAAGAGAAAGGTAAGTCTGTATGATGGCAAATTATATAAATCGGCGCCTGGCTAAAAATGTGCATGGAATTTTGCCTAAATGTAGACACGTGCAGTCCTAGGTTGCCTTTTCATAAATATATATATATATATATATATATATATATATATATTTAATATTATAATTCCCTTGTTTAGTATTTTAGTTCCTAAACTATCAAGAAACCAGATGGTCTGCTTCAGGATGAACTGTCCCGAAGAAAATAGAAGAATCTCTAAGTAGAGATGAGCGAACTTTTGAAAAGTTCGATTCGGCCGATTCGCCGAATTTCACAAAGAAATTCGGGTTCGGCCGAATCGAACTTTTACGAAGTTCCCCATCAAAAATACCAGCATGGTGGGAGCGGGCCGGCCGGTCATGATGACGCGCCCTCAGATGACAGCTGAGAGCGGCGCCGGCCTCCACGCTCCGGACCTGCAGGTAAGTGTTTGCCTTTTTTTTAAAATGCCGGCATGGTGGGAGCGGGCCGGCCGGTTCCGCTGACAGCGGAGCCGGCCGGCCCGCTCCCACCATGCCGGCAAAAATAATTTTTTTTTTTTGTTTTTTGTTTTTTAAATGCCGGCATGGTGGGAGCGGGCCGTCGGCCCGCTGACAGCGGAACCGGCCGGCCCGCTCCCACCATACCGGCATTTTTTCTTTTTTTTTTTTTCTTTGTTTTTTAAATGCCGGCATGGTGGGAGCGGGCCGCCGGCATTTTTTTTTTTAATTTCAGGAAAAATTTGATTGGCACGAACCACAAAATATTCGGGTTCGTGCCGAATATTTCCTGAAATTTGGAGCGAATTCCGGTTCGTCCGAACCGGTTCGCTCATCTCTATCTCTAAGTATCAAGGAGTGTCAAAGGCATGTTTTGGGATTTTTTGAGGATCTGGTTACAGTCCTTGCAAATCTTGTAAATAAAATTAGCCCCTTAAGCTCCTTCCAACAGGATTGCCTAGTTATTTTTATTTTTCTGTTTATCCAGCTGTTTAGAAACCTTCAGTATGTATAGGACTGCCTGGATGGTAACTTCTGTGGCATCCTAGACTTCTGTCTCACTCTGCTCTTATTGTTCAGTAAAAACGCATGGAAGCCTCCTTATCCTCGGAGGTCGGTCTGATGTCCACATTTGAGGCCTAATGTTATCCGGGTTAAGAGCCTTGTCTTCAACAACTCTTTCAATCTGCCTTTTGTTTTATCTAACATTTCTGCCTATGAACCTGCCTCCTTTGACCTTGCAGTTTTACCTAGGTCTTCATGTTGCAAATATTGTCTATTTTACAGACATGATGCTGCCAACAATTGATACGTGGTAGCAATAACTGAGGTATTTTTCAATATTACAGAGTGGACTGTCATAATTTTGAAACAGGAACAATAATTTAATTCCCTTAGTTACCCTGTGTATCACAAGGTAGTGTAAGTGTAGTTATCCCAATATCAAATGCACGTCTGGAGGTAGACAGAGAATCTCCTTCCTCACCTTCACTTCCAACAACCAAGTTGGCAGGGTGTTAACCCCAACTGCCTTGCCTGTGTCCCCCTAATCTTGGTCAAACTCTGTCACCTATTTGCCTACTGGTAGGAATGGGCGAACCCACTGAAATTTGGATTCCACAAGTTCGGCCATACACTCTGTACCTGTTATATGCATTTTGTTTAGATTTTGACTCAGCAACACCACAAAGCCAAATCTATCTTCATGATCTGGGTTTTAAGTGAATACCTAGTTTGCAAATAGACTCCATATTGCTGCTGTAGAAAATGTTGGAAAACTGTACAACAGACTTCCAGCTTAGTCTATGCTAGAGTTACTTTTGCTAGATTTACTGCAGTTTACAGCTATGACAAGTTCTGACACTAGATGGCGCTGTGATCAATGCTCAATTGTAAAGTCTATGAATTTTACTGCTGTGTTGTATTTCCTCTTGCTCTATTACTGGCACTTCCTTTTTTTTCTTTCTGTGTTTAGCCACCATGTGAGGTGGCAGTCTCTTACTTCATTCATGTTCCAGTAAAGCCAGTTCTTGTTATACCACTAATGTCTATCTGGATGTCTATATGGATTATGGCTGCACCTAGCTCACACTCCGCAACAGAAAATGACAATACTGTTGTAACACTATCATTTCTATTCAGTATCAAATACAAAATGAAATCTTTAAAAAAAAACACCAAACAGAGAGACTAGAGAAGAAATTGAACATTTTCTTTGAAAGCATTTTCTTCAGCAAAATGATTTAGTATTTTGCGTGGAGCACCCCTGGCATTGAGCAATAATCAATGGCACCTCTTGAGGGCAGATTTTCCAAATGCTGAATTTACAGGTAAGTGTGCCTCTATCTGTAGTAAGTTCAAAGCAGGATGAACCTTCAAATACATTGATAGAATGACTGAAGGCTCTGAGAAGAAAGACAGATTTTAAACTATAAATCAAACCTGACGCTCATAAGTTCAGCTCTAAAGATTCACCAAAGAAATCAATATCAACTCAAGAAAGCCATGTTTTATTAATGTCTACTTCTAGATGCCAGGATGCCTTATCCTGGTTGTTGCTGGATTTGTTCTGTTTAATGGAAATTTCCGGAGAAAAAAATATATTGATTTCTTATCCTGTAGATAAATATTCGTTTTTGTTTATACCCCCGGGAGCTAGATTTATTTATTCATCTGTACCCATAAAACATACTATGTAGATTCTAAATATTAGCAGTACCCTTGTATATGTATTATATATCTAATGTTTAGGCCTGGCAAAATTGCAGCAGGGGTTGGCATCTATAGTGTTTTATGGGGATACCATTGCATATAGACACAATATAATGTAAAATTCACAGGTAATCATACTTAAAAAAGTGCAAATAGTTCTGCACAGCTTTCTGTAGCTATGTACAGGATTCTTGCCTGGAATTTGTACTGTATTATACCTATATACATACATAGGTATGTTTTATACACACAGGATCACGTCAGCCAGGCTGTTGTTCTGCAAGGCTTTTATTAGGAGTTTTTGACATAGTGAGGGGCATTTATTTATGTCTGTGAAATTGTAAGGGATCAAAGGGGCCCCTTTATCAGTTCTCACTTGGAGGTGGCCAGATCTATAGTTTTCGGCATTCGGGAGTACTAAATGCCAGATACTGGGGATCTGGCTCATGACTAATTGTGTAAGGAACATAACACTCTCTGGAAACCCTCGGCATGAGCGCGGCGTTCCCCAGCTGTCTGGAGCAGGGTGCGCTCGCCGCTCCCGAAAGCCGGAGAGCACAGCGAGCTGCCCTGTCTGACGCCCTCGCTACCCTTCAGTGGTACAGGCTCTTTGACAGAGCGGCTCACAGTAGATGCCGCTCTGTATGATAGTGTAGCGTCCTCGACCTGAAGTGAATCAGGGGCTGGTCAACCTTGCTGCCAAGGCTGACCAGACCCTGGGAAGTACAGCCAATCCGGCTAAAGTCATTAGTTGCACCAATCACATCACACTCCCCCATCCCTGGTGGTCATTGGTCAGTCATTCCATAAATAGGGAACTAGCCCTACCCGCAGTGCTTGTTATAGCCAGTATTGTTCAGGGTGTGACTTAGTGTGTGCTATTCTCGTGATTGACCTGGCTTCCATCTGACCATCCCAGTTTGCTGCCCGAACCAAACCTTTGCCTGCCTGACCTCGAACTCCGTCTTACCCTTTGGATACAGCGTACCTCCGACCACCCGACTTGACCCTCATCTAGTTTCTGACCATTCTTCTGCCTTACCCTTGTGAGTAGACGCACCTTCGGACTGACAATCTGTGGACGACCTTGGCTTTGGGATACCCTTGTGTTCCTTCCATCTTCACCGTGAGCTGGCATCCTTTGCGCCATTTAAGACCTGGGGCAATCATGTCCGGCGAGGCATATCGTTCGTTCCGGCGGAATCGGCGGTGGAGATTGGGGGTTGCCAGTTCACAGGAGGTGGGAGACTCACGGGGCATTAAAATTGCCCGAGCTACAGCTCATCACAAATTATTAATTAGTTGTTACACATTTACTTATCTACTATACTGATGTGTCACCACCTTACCACTGTGCAGTAACATGGGTGGGATCCAGGGGCGGACTGGGAACAAAAAACGGCCTGGGAATTTTCTGGTCCCACAGGCCCTGCTATACTGTGTCTGACCCTAGCCCAGGCCCTTTCATATCTGCGATTGGCGATTTTAATTGCATTCTAAAATTCCTGCATTTAGCTATTTTGCGACAGTAATCACAAGCATTAGAGCTTGTTGATCACTGTTCTAATGCAATCGCATGTGTGCTAGTGCTTTAAATCGCTAGCACTTTGCAATCGCAGCACTGTACATATAGGTATATATATAAAAAAAAAAAAAAAAAATATATATATATATATATATATATATATATATATGTGCCACAGGCCTGTCATTTTGCTGCTATCAACTCCTCCTGGCCCCACTATGGGGACCAGGAAGTGGATTATGCTGAGCCATGGCTAGGAGTCATGAGGGGGCAAGGCTCTCTTATTGACTGGATGCAGAAGGAACCCTGCATCAACAGATGACTGCTCAGTCCCTACTCGCTGCAGACAGCTAAGAGGGTCCACTCGGGTACACTTTTACTTTAAATATCTAACCCTAATTCTCTGTTTACCCCATTTCTCCTGTCATTACATTTCTTCTGCCAGCTCTTTTTCTTTCATTTCCCCTCCTTTGTTTTACCCAGGTTAAGAGGTGCCCTGTGTAAAACTTCAGGATGGCACCCAAAACACATATTCACACAAAATAACTACAGAGAGGGGGCGCTAGTGAGCAGCCGACGAAGATGGCAGCAGCCTAATTCGGCTCCTCACTGCACGGGGCTTTTACCTGCCCAGCAGCATTCCAGAGCGGCGGTTCCGGGCAGATCGAGTCCCTGGAGAGTCAGGGAGGACCCGCTGGCCACGGGAGGGGGACAGGAGAGCTGATCCGGCGGGAGCGCAGCCCGCTCTCTGCAGCACGTTAAATCCAAGATGGCGGCCGCGACCTGCGCACCTCAGCTATCCACAGCCTGAGAGGAGTCCCTGACCTGCTCACCCCACGTGCGGCCCTGTGGCACGGGGTTGGGAGCCAGGAGAAGAGGAGAGAGCTGCCAGCAAGCCAAACCACTCACCGCAGGGAGAAGGAGACAGACAGCTCATCCCACAAAGTAAGCAGGGGCCCTGGGGAGAGACTTCCTTTACCTAGAAAGGTCACCAATATAACGGATGGGGCGCAGGGAAAGGGGAAAGCCATCAACTACCCCTAGGCGTCCAGCAAACCCAAACAGCCCTAAGATGGCAACCTTATCGGGACAGCAGCGTGACCCGCATCCCTCATCCTCACCCATACCATCCTCACCCTACCATCCCCAAATGACCCCAGATCCCCTATCAGCACAGCAGCCTGACCCAGGCATCAGAGATGCAGACCTTCTAGCAAGATTTCAGGCTGTATTACATCAAGAGCTGGAAACAGCCACTAATAAAATCTCAGCCACATTTAAAGCTGAACTAAGGGATCTGCGAGCCCGCACTTCTAAACTAGAGCAGCAGGCTGTACCACCACTGTGCTGGAGGAGCATGAATCAGAGATCCAAAATATTAAATCAGACCTCTCCCTGGCCCACCAAAAAATAGAGGATCTTGAAAACCGATCTCGGCGCTGTAACCTGAGATTCAGAGGGCTGCCAGAATCTATTATTGATTTAAAATCCACCGTGACAGCCTTGGTGCAGGAGCTGACGCCGTCCATCCCTATCAAAAGGCTGGAGATGGATAGGGTCCATAGAGCCCTGGGCCCACCCCGAGCAGATGGCCAGCCCAGAGACGTTATAGTCAAGTTCACATATTACAATACTAAAGAGGCTATCGCTCAAGCGGCCAGGCTGAACCCTAACCGGACCTTTCAAACCCACAAGTATCAGGTCTACTCAGATCTGGCCCCAGCCACCCTGCAAAGGCGGCGTCAGCTTAAGCCGTGCCTCTTAACCCTTCAGTCGCATTGAATCACCTACAGATGGGGCTACCCATTTAAATTGCTCTTTAACTATGGGGGCCGTACCCACACAGTAACAAAGCCAGAAGAAGCAATGGAGACGCTTGATCGCCTCAATTTGTCCGGACCCACTGACCGTCCGGCTCCAGTGGACCAGCCCCGGGAGCAGCGGCCCAGGCCCAACCGGAGGGACCAGAGAGCCGACGACCAGCGACCTTATCCCACATTTACGCCCTCCCGGGCCTCTAGAAATCGTCAGCTGGAACTGGGGTGAGAGTCGTTCAGCAACCGTGTCCCTCTCTCTTCTTTTTCCCCGACACGGGCGTGAACTGGCGTTGATCGGACAATTCGGGACACTCTGATATGGTAGGGGACAGAAATCACCCTCGCAAGTTACATCTCTGTCCCCTTCCTCTGATTTAAACTAGAGGAAGGGGACAGAGATGTAACTTGCGAGGGTGATTTCTGTCCCCTACCATTTAGGATGAAGCAGGACATTGAAGCAGGAAACCCGGTTAGTGGTAGGCTAGAGGTGGAAAAGATCAAGGACACACTAAAATACAATACCAACAACATCCACATGATGTGTACCAATGCTCGCAGCTTGGGCAACAAGCTCTGTGAATTAATGGCTATCATATCCAGAGATGAATTGGATCTTGTTGCAATAACAGAGACTTGGTTCAAGGATCACAATGACTGGGAGATAGCCATACCCGGTTACACAATGTACAGAAAAGACAGATTGGATAGAAAGGGCGGTGGAGTAGCCATTTATGTCAAGACTACCCTTCAATCAACAATAATTCAGCATACACATAATGAACTAGAAACTCTCTGGGTTACCATGCAGACTAAGGAGGGAGCTGTGGTCAGAATTGGTGTGATATATAGGCCCCCTGGACAATCTGAGGATCTAGATAACCTGTTAATAGATGAAATCAGTGGAATGGCAGAGAAGGGGGACGTTGTAATTACAGGTGACTTCAACATGCCTGATGTGGACTGGAATATCCCAAGTGCATCGGCATGCAAGAGCAGGACTATATTAGAGGCACTTAATGGAGTGTCTCTAAAACAACTTGTGACATTGCCAACTAGAGGAGATAACATTCTGGACTTAGTTCTGACCAATGGGGATCTGGTGTCCGAGGTCAGGGTTGAAGAAAATCTGGGTTCCAGTGACCATCAATGCTTATGGTTCAGAATAAAAACAGACATTGTGCAATCACACACCAGAACCAAAGTGCTAGACTTTAGGAAGACAAACTTCAAGGAAATGGCGGAGTATGTAGAAAGAAAATTAGGTGAGTGGAACAGAGTAGCAGAAGTGAGTGCCCAGTGGTCACTATTAAAAATGGCCATCTTAAAGGCAACTAAGCAATATGTGAAACAAACTAGCAAGAATAAAAGGAAGAAGAAACCATTATGGTTTACTAGGGAAGTCAGCACTATCATAAAAGATAAGAAGTCTGCCTATAAGAAGTATAAAGTAAGTGGAAGTGTAGCTGACAGAGAGGCGTATAAAATTAAACAAAGGGAAGCAAAACTAATTATAAGGACTGCTAAAGGGCAAAAAGAGGAAGAAATGGCCAAATCTATGAAGAGGGGAGATAAAACCTTTTTCCGATATATTGGTGACAGAAAGAAGAAAAACAATGCAGTCTCAAAAATTAGAAATAGGGAAAATAAATATATTGACGGAGATAAGGCTGTGGCTGACCATCTGAATAGCTACTTTTGTTCGGTATTTTCAGATAGTAGCAGGCATGGTCATAGCACAACATCCAGCTGGGAGAGTACAGCTCCGGAGTTTCTGGAGGCTGATGTCTTAGCCGAGCTGGCAAATCTAAAGGTAAGTAAGGCAATGGGTCCAGATGGAATCCACCCCAGAGTTCTAAGGGAACTTAGATTTGTGATTGCAGCCCCTCTAACTGATTTACTTAACCATTCCCTTTCAACTGGTGAGGTTCCAGATGATTGGAGAATGGCCAATGTCGTACCAATCCATAAAAAGGGGAGTAGAGAAGAAGCCAGTAATTACAGGCCAGTTAGTTTAACATCTATAGTGGTCAAATTAATGGAAACACTCTTAAAAAAACAGATAATTTCCCATCTAAAAATTAATGACCTATTGGACCCAAAACAGCACGGCTTTACTGAGGGCAGATCATGTCAGACCAATCTTATTGATTTCTTTGACAATGTCACTAAAGTGTTAGATGAAGGTGGTGCTGTGGATATCGCCTATCTGGATTTTAGCAAAGCCTTTGACACTGTACCACATAAGGAGCTCATAGATAAGTTATTGAAGGTAGGACTCAATCCCTGGATAGTTCAGTGGATTTCCAGTTGGCTGAGGGATCGGTATCAGAGCGTTGTTGTAAATGGCGTGCAATCTGAACAAAGGCGAGTTACAAGTGGTGTGCCGCAAGGCTCTGTCCTGGGCCCCATTCTTTTTAATATATTTGTAAGTGACATAGGAGAAGGCTTGGTAGGAAAAGTTTGTCTGTTTGCTGATGATACAAAGGTTAGTAATAGGGTGGATATTCCTGGAGGTGTCTGCAACATGGAAAATGATTTAGCTTTACTGGATAGATGGTCAAAACTGTGGAAACTAGAGTTTAATGTCTCTAAATGTAAAATCATGCACTTGGGTAGAAGGAATCCCTGCTCTGAGTACCGTATGGGCAGTACTGTGTTAGCCAGGACCTCGGAGGAGAGAGATTTAGGGGTACTGATTACTGATAGCTGCAAGATGAGTGGACAGTGTAGCCAGGCAGTGGGAAAAGCAAGCAGGATGCTCGGCTGCATAGCTCGAGGCATCACCAGTAGGAAGAGGGAGGTTGTGATGCCGCTGTATAGAGCCCTGGTGAGGCCACAGCTAGAATACTGTGTGCAGTTCTGGAGACCTTACCTGCAAAAAGACATTATTCAAATAGAACGTGTCCAAAGGCGGGCAACGAAAATGGTGGAAGGACTTACACTTAAAACTTATCAGGAGAGACTTAAAGAACTTAATTTGTACAGTCTGGAGGAAAGAAGGGAGAGGGGGGACATGATTGAGACCTTTAAATATGTGAAAGGATTGAATAAGGTTCAGGAGGGAAGTGTTTTTAAGAAGAAACTTAATGATAGAACAAGGGGGCACAACCTGAAGCTAGTCGGGGGGAAGATCAGGAGCAATGTTAGAAAATATTATTTTACAGAAAGAGTAGTAGGTGCTTGGAACAAACTTCCAGCAGATGTAGTTGAAACATCAACAGTCACTGAATTTAAACATGCCTGGGATAAGCACACATCTATCCTAAGATAAAGAGAACATACAGTATACACATAAGGGCAGACTAGATGGACCGTATGGTCTCCTTCTGCCGTCAACCTTCTATGTTTCTATCTATGTTTCATAGAGCCCTGGGCCCACCCCGAGCAGATGGCCAGCCCAGAGACGTTATAGTCAAGTTCACATATTACAATACTAAAGAGGCTATCGCTCAAGCGGCCAGGCTGAACCCTAACCGGACCTTTCAAACCCACAAGTATCAGGTCTACTCAGATCTGGCCCCAGCCACCCTGCAAAGGCGGCGTCAGCTTAAGCCGTGCCTCTTAACCCTTCAGTCGCATTGAATCACCTACAGATGGGGCTACCCATTTAAATTGCTCTTTAACTATGGGGGCCGTACCCACACAGTAACAAAGCCAGAAGAAGCAATGGAGACGCTTGATCGCCTCAATTTGTCCGGACCCACTGACTGTCCGGCTCCAGTGGACCAGCCCCGGGAGCAGCGGCCCAGGCCCAACCGGAGGGACCAGAGAGCCGACGACCAGCGACCTTATCCCACATTTACGCCCTCCCGGGCCTCTAGAAATCGTCAGCTGGAACTGGGGTGAGAGTCGTTCAGCAACCGTGTCCCTCTCTCTTCTTTTTCCCCGACACGGGCGTGAACTGGCGTTGATCGGACAATTCGGGACACTCTGATTTCTTCTTGCAGCTATGAGAGATAGCACCTTTTCCTCTCCCAGGGTCATCGTCAGATAAGTTATAACACTATGTTACTGGTTTATGGATACTTTATAGTTTATTTCATATGAAGGTTTATGATGTTTCGGGCGATCGGCCTCTGCCTCCCCCGTGGCGGTACCCCGACTGGAGACCGGGTCCTCATGGGATCGTGGTCGGCCTAGCGGCCTAGTGGGGCCGCCGTGGGACGGTCGGAGGCTGTTCGGCACCATTGGGGGGTGCCCCCCTTGTTGGGGCCCCCTCCTGCGGACGGGACTGTTACGTGCGTGTCCGTGGGGGGTGGCTCGGATGGGGGGGGCAGCCCCATTTGCCACCCTATGTGGAGCTCGGAGCTGCTGGTGAGAAAGTGAGGTGCCTCGGGGCCCCTCAATATGGGCGCTTGGCGCGGCCCCGATGATAGCCCCCTTGGGTCGCAATGCTTTACAAAGTTTGATAAATGTTCTAGTTTATGAACCCTTTCTTTATGGCTATGTTAACGCTACAGCCACTACTGGGCCTTGCGGGAGAGCAATCCCTGGCTTGGGCGCTAGCCCACAACGCACAAACAACTTGATAGAGGCGACGGAAGCGCAACCTCTCCTCCACTATGGGACCGTCAGCTATGTTATCTTAATTGTTTCAATGTCTTAATATGCTCAGTTACATTAGCGCAGGCTCTACCCCGTGCAGAGGCGACCCCCTTGAACCCCAAAGACTTCCGGCTGTGAGGTTTTTCCCCCCGGAAGGATAACCACTGACTGTTGAGTGGTCAGATTCACACAACACCTATTCCCACCTCGTGAAGTACCCAGTTTGGGCCACCCACAAGGAGGGGCCTTACTGAACCTCCTGACCCCCACACCCCCATCCCGCTTAGCCCATCACTGTCTTAACCCTTAGCATACCCCTACCCTCCCCTCCATTCCTCTTTTCTCCTCTCTACCTCTCCTCTTTCTTTTTTTTCTATCTCTTTAACACGCTTCTCCTCCTCTCAGGGCACCAATTCTATCTTTTCTCTCAGCAAGATGAGCCAGTTGCAGAACTCATTAGCTGGAGCCGACCTTAACTTTAAACTCTTAACGCATAACGTCCAGGGTTTTAATTCACAATCTAAGAGAACAAAGGCATTCCATTGTTACAAGCAACTGCAAGCAGACATCTTATGTCTTCAAGAGACCAGATTCTCGTCCACGAGCTCCCCGCGATACTTGCACCCACACTACCCGATATTCTTCACAGCATGTTTTAAGGAAAAGACCCGGGGGGTGCTAATCGCATTCAGGCGGAATCTCCTGTTTAAATGTGAGTCTCAGTTCGCAGACCCAACAGGCCGTTACCTCATATTAGTGGGATCCTTAGATGATACCCTAGTAACAATCGTATCCTATTATGCGCCCAACACCCACCAGACTAACTTCTTCTCTCATCTAATGAAAAGGGTCAAGGAGCATGGTAAGGGCATGCTAATTATGGCCGGCGACTCTAACATTACTCTAGATCCAAAACTGGATAGATCCGGTCCACAGGGCAGGAGCCCCTCACCTACCACCCAACCTACTCAACACCCCCCGCACCGAATTAACACACTGCTCAAAGAGGCTTCTTTGGTAGATATCTGGCGCGAGCTGAATCCAAGAACACGGGACTACACCTTTTATTCCAACCCTCACGACTCACTTAGCAGAATAGATCACATCCTCGTAGCGCAGACCCTAGTCCCCTTGGTTCAAAAATGCCAAATATTATCTGCTCCCTGGTCAGACCACGGACCGGTTCTGATGGGATTTAGCACCTCCCCCCCGACGCCCAAACCCTTCAGGTGGAGGATCAACGACTCATTGCTGTCACATAAGGACACCCAAGAGCAGGTCTTTCAATCTATAAAAACCTACTTCATAACCAATAAAGACACGGCCTCGGCAGTGAGCATCTGGGAAGCCCATAAGGTAGTCATGCGGGGCAACCTTATAGCGCTAGCCTCGGCCATTAAAAAACGCAGGAACGACAATGTGACCCGACTCACAGCGCGGCTAGAACAATTGCGCAGAGACTGGGTAGCAAATCCGACAAGAGAGCTAAAGAAGAAGGTGGATGCAATTAGCATCCAGCTTAATATGGCATTGGACGAGATGGCGGAAAAGAGGCTTAGATGGGGCAAGCAGAGGTACTACGCGAGAGCCAATAAGCCTGACACCCCCCTGGCTAACAAACGGCGATATTCGGGGCCTCGGCAGCCTTTGATCTCACTTAGGACCCCTGAGGGGAGCCTCAAAGCTAACCCTCTCAAGATCATACAAATGTTTAGAAATTCACTAGGCAAACTTTACAAACCCCCCCATATGTTCCCCCGCGAGGAAACGGCAAGATTTCTAGACTCCGTCTCGCTCCCCGAACTGCAGGATGCCCATAAAGAGCGTCTCGACGCAGGCATAACAGTCTTGGAACTGCTTGGGGCCATTAAGAGCCTTAAGACATCCAAAGTGCCCGGACCAGATGGGTTCTCAGCCCTATATTACAAAAAGTATGCCGCGGAACTGGCTCCCTATCTAACCGCCATGTTTAACTCCCTTACAGATCAGGGTTCTTTACATCAGTCATCACTGGAGGCCTACATCAGTATGATTCCGAAACCTGATAAGGATCACTCAGACGCACAAAATTATAGGCCTATTTCTCTACTCAACGTAGATGTGAAAATTTTAGGTAAAGTCCTGGTTACTAGAATTAATGAATTCCTGGGCACCATAATTGGGAAAGACCAGGTAGGATTTATCCCATGTAGACAAGCACCGGACAATATTCGTAGACTGCTCCACCTGATTGAGCTGGCTCAACAAAGAGATATCCATAGCCTCTTGCTGTCTCTGGACATGCAAAGGGCTTTTGACTCCCTCTCGTGGGATTACATGCACTGTGCTCTTCAGAAATGGGGCTTTGGCGATAACTTCCTGGCTTGGATCCGCTCTATCTACTCCTCCCCCTCAGCCAGAGTGCAATACAATGGTTACCTTTCTGAGCCAATCTCAATAGGTAGAGGCACCCGGCAGGGATGCCCGCTCTCCCCGGTGCTATTCGTGCTGGCACTGGAGCCCTTGGCCCTTGCTATTCGGGCAAACCCGAACATAAAAGGCATTGAAATGGCAGGATACCATCACAAAGTGTGCTTATTTGCCGATGATATCTTATTGACTCTCTCACAGCCCCATACCTCACTACCTAACCTGCTCCAGCTCCTGGAAACCTTCTCGAGGATTTTGGGTCTTAAAGTTAACAAGGAGAAATCGGTAGGGCTTAATTTAAATGTCCCTGCCCCAACACTAAGCATCCTTCAATCCAACTTCCCATTCCGCTGGACCCCGGGAGCCCTATCCTACTTAGGCGTCAAGATCACGCCACATTATCGGTCTTTGTACCAAGCAAACTACCCCCCCCTTTTTAGAAGTTTGAAAGCGATGCTGGATACCTGGCGGGGTCATGAGATATCCTGGATAGGAAGGGTCAATGCAATAAAAATGACCTTGCTCCCGAAGCTTCTATACCACTTTAGAACTCTCCCGGTGTATGTTCCACAATTTCAGCTTAAAGGCATGCAAAATAGCATAATGAAATGTATATGGGGGAGAACTAGGCCGAGAGTTGCTAGAGCTACCATGACTAGACATAGGAAAGAGGGAGGCTTGGGGGTTCCGTGTATCTGCAAATACTACCATGCAGCGCAGATAGGGCAGCTTCAACAGCTACATATCCACATGGAGACACCACTGTGGGTGGCGTTAACGGCCTCCGCGTGCCACCCAGTCCCGGTTGACAGCTTAATGTGGTTGCCGCCACAACATAGATCACACATCTCATGCCCCATTCTGAACCACTCCCTTTGGATCTGGGATGGGACGAAATACTTTGGGAAACTAATTTCTCCACACCTTCCACTAATGCGAATTGTTAAGAACCCGATGTTTCCCCCGGGGTTAGACCCCAAAGGGTTTAGTTGGTGGGAGCAGGTGGGGATTAGCAAACTTCACCATCTCCTGTCCAGAGGCGAGATAATCTCCTGGCCTGCACTACAGGAAAGGGAGAAAGCCCCGCCATCAGAACAGTTTAGATACCTGCAACTCCGTCACTGGATTGCACCCCTGCTAAAAAACAAGACGGAAGACTCAGATATGACTCCCTTTGAAAAATTGTGCGCGCGAGGGACCCCCACCACGGGTCTTGTATCCACTATTTACTCGAGCCTTGTAGCACTACCCGCCAACTCAAAACATGGGTACATGGCCAGATGGGAGTCGGATCTGGGCTTGGTAAGAGATAGGAGAGACTGGGAGGAGATATGGACTGGAATAAACAGGTGCTCGATCAATGTCACAACCCTGGAAGCAGCATACAAGATGCTCACCAGGTGGTACCTGGTGCCCGCACGCATAGCTAAAGCGATCCAGGGCTACCCCGCCCAATGCTTTAGAGGTTGTTCGGTGGAAGGCTCCGTTCTACACATATGGTGGGAGTGCCCAAAGCTTAAGAGATTTTGGTCCCGAGTTTTTGGCCTCCTGAGCACCCTTCTACATGCCCATATACGTCGGGATCCTTGGGTAGCATTATTACATGTGAAACCGGAGGGTATCACCAGAACCCAGCACGCCCTGCTCACTCAACTTATGCTGGCAGCTAAACTAACGATTGCTAGCTCCTGGAAGAAACCGGGAATCCCCTTCCAGGCAGTAAAGGACAGGCTTAACGGCATCTTGATTAACGAGAAATTGACTAGCATCCTGAGGGATTCACACACCAAATTTATCAAAGTATGGGAGCCTTGGGTGGAATACGCCTACCCGGAAGCATGCAATACTATGCTACAATGAGCAATGATCTGTCTCCCTTTCTTTCTCCCTCTTTCTTCTTTCTTTCCTTATTTTTCCTATCTTCTCCCCCCCTTCACTGTCTTAGGCCACCCTCCCCCCTCGTTACCCTTCCCCCCCTTGTACCCACCCCACTCCCTCCCCTCCTTCCCGCTGGGCTTGGCGCCCGGCGATGTCCGTTGACGGACCTCTCTGCGTGCTGGGCGGCGGGCGGAGGGCTGGGGTTTAGCGCAACGGATGCCACTAGAGACAGGCCATTCAGGTTGACACACTGACAACAAACGAATGGCTAATGTTGTGCAGACGTATATATTTTATGTTGAAAATGCTATCTGCCTCCATGTACTGTTTTACTATGTACCAATTTGGAAAATTGAGCATCTACATGTTGTACAACAAATGTATGTCAATGTCATCGGTGTACTTTGAAAAAGAAAAATCGAATAAAAAAGATTGAAATAAAAAAAAAATAACTACAGAGAAAGAGAGTAAATATGAAAAGATGTATTAAAGGGTTCCAACCTTCGGTGCCCTTTCAGGTTGGCATGTCTAATTGGGATGCCTCGCTAGTTTAAAAAAAACAGTTTTTGGGCAGCTAACTTACCTCACTCCTGGGTCTCTAGTGTGTTTGGTTGTATTCATATGCCCTCCAGCTGTACACACGCTGCCACTAACCTATGACAGCAGTGTGATCACATGCTGAATGGTGCTGAGGATGCCACACAATAATTTCCGGCTGTGGAATCAGCTGCCCCCAGAACTCTGACAAAAAAAGGTTGGTTAGAAGAGCTATTTGTAATTTTATAACCTGGCCGGGCATCCCAAATATGCCTAATGCACCCTTAGAGAGTGGCTGACTGGTACAGATGGTATTGCCAGAATGGTGTAGGATATATAGCCGAGGTCAGGGGTATCATGGAAAACTGAAGCAAATGGGGTTAATGTGAAAGAGATAAAAGGGAGGAGAGAAAATTGGAAAAATATAAATGGCGTGAGCATGGAAAAGAGAGAGAGAGAGAGAGAGAGAGAGAGAGAGAAAGGAATGTAAAAAAAGAAAACAAACAAGGACATTTCATATGGAGAGACAAAAAAGAAAGAGACAATGTGAATTGGAAGAAACACTGAGGAAATGTGGAAAAGAGAAAATGTTGGAGGGAATATGGAAAAGTGAAGAGTGAAGGAATGTGGTAAAAAGTAAAATGGGTGAAAAATACAAAAAGAGAGCAAGAGTGAGGGAATATGTAAAAGCGAAAGACATGGAGTATGCAAAGGGGAGGGAGGAGGTAGAGAATATGGGAAAAAAAAAAACTAAAGATGGGGGAAATATGAGAGAGAGAGATGTTTTGCTGGATTGCTTGAAGTGGAACAAAACCAGGGATTTTGACTTTTCGAGGTTTTGTTCATATCCAATTCGGGATGCTCTGCTGTGTGAAACCCCCAGAAATTTCCCAAAAACTCACCTTCCCACGATGCATGTGTGGGTGCAATGCCAATATGAGCTGCTTACTTCTTTGGCAAAACAGCTTCCATTGACTTCTTTGGGGATAAGCTGGGGAGGGAGTGTACACGTGCCATCGGGAATGCGGCAGCCCAGCTCCCCATAAAAAACAATCAGACCTGTTTGAAAGAGAGCTCATGCATGCATCGTTGACCTGGGGAAAAGATAAGGTTTACTGGTGCCCTGGGTGGTTTTACACAGTGGGGCATCGAATTGGGTTGTCCCAGGAAAAAGCCAGTGGCTGCCCCGGGAATCTTTAAGATGAACTCTAAATACAGCCCACACACACATGCCTAACCTCCCCCTAAAGCTGCTGACCTGCACCTCACCTCCTGAACAGCTTTTGATCTGCTCTCTTAAGTGATTTACCCAACTCCTGACCCACACTCCTCACCAAACTCCCCTCCCCTGAATTATAATGCTCTCCAATAGCACATTTAAGTTTTCTCTATGCTGTATGCATAAGCTGTGCCCCAGCTACCGGATACCATTATACATGCCTTGTTCATGGTCTGTCTGCCTGTTACCTATGTCTGCCCTGTCTATCTGCTACTTTGTTGGAGTTTGTCCTTCAGAGGGGTTTATTCATCAAGGGATAGCGGCAGGTAGTGCCACATAGCAGCAGGCAGCGTCTGGTGCATGCTGGGCACTGTACGCAATCCCACATTTATGAAGGCGATTCTGGTGAGTGACTCTAACAGCACCATGTAGCATACAATTTATCAGTGTATAGCTTAGTCTAGCTTCCAGAGTGCCAGGTATTACCTGTCACTACCTGTCGCTCTCCCATACATTTCAATCGATGTTCCTTTTCTTCTGTTTTAACTGGGGTTTTTTTTTTTTTTTTTTATATTCTCAAATTATTGTGTGACCTCTCCTGGCCTAGAAAGAGTCATTTTGAACACGTTTTTGATTTTTTATATTTTTATGCAGAATTGTCATTACAGGTCTGCCATTAAAGTATTCATGTCACAATGTTACAACAATGTCATTCCATGTGTTTTCGCTTTGTTACAGGTGGATATGTGTTCAAAAACAGACTTTAATCACACAGCGTCTGGCATCTCTATGCTATAGCGACCAGATCCAGAGCGCCGACTCTCTGTGTGTCTGTTTTTTTGTTGAATATGGTGTGAGTCGCTGAGAGTCAGTTGGCGCTACCTTTCGCTTCTTGCAACGCTGTACTCGTGTTAGAAACATGCATCTCATTCATCAATGCCGGGCAGGTTACTACAGTGAATGAGACGCTCTGTTACAGTGCCTGATAGCCGATCACAGCTTATACCAGCAGTCGCTGTTAGTGCCCCTGTACAGACCCTCATCTGCCTATAGCTGGCGCTAGTAATGAATCAGCCTGTGAATCTGGTTCCTGATCTGCCTGCCTGCTTCTCTTTCCGTGTCAGTACACCAGCTACTTCTTGCCAGTTAGTTTCTCAATACTGGTTCCTTGTCTGCATTCTTCCTGTTTCTGTTACAGATTGCTAAACAGCAATAACTTGGCTTCAAACCATCACTGTTTTAACACCAGGAGATTAACAGTCCCTACTGAACTGACCTGCTTGAAGATACAGCTACTGGCACAAAAGCCAGAAAGCTCTAAAATGAAGAATCCTGGGGGGATAATACCTCCAGTTTTTTCAAAATGCTACATTGCTGTCTTAATTACCAATTCCCAACATCATCCTTACCCATAAGAGAACACATGCCGTTAATGAACACTGCTGTGTCAGACACAAACACACGATAACTGTCTAAAAAACCATCAATAACATAAAAAAATAAAAATAAAAAAAATGATTTCCTTCATATCTGGTACAATAAAAACACAAAGCCAATGTAGGATGAGCAAACATAGAGAGTTTCAAATGACTCTGATTAGATATCTAACACCACCTACAACATAGCCATAGATCAAGATGTGGTGTACATCTAAAATGTTGGCTCCAGTATGGAACAATATGATCCAATTATTAAGTTTGATTGGTATCTGCAGGGTAAAGCATATTCTTTTTATTAATGTTTATCAGTCAAAAAGCAGAGAATTTAGCTTTGAAAGTATGGCAGGGAATAGAGTCTGGGCTGCGTAGAGATGTGGCATGGAGAGGACCAGTTGAAACGGAATCATTATGGTCAGATGTGAATGAATAAAGCACACTGGGATTTGGATGTACTTTGTTTCCTCAGTCTAAGGGCACAATAGCAGGTCTTGGATGATGTGAACAATCCTCTGATGTTTTAATAATGTGACATTATAGCAGCAAATGTGTCCAAAAAGGAATACTTAAAAATAAAGTAAAATTGAAAGGTACTACCGTATAGACCATTTGTCTCAGTGTGGATATTATTCTTTATACTTCATTTATAGAACCTAGTATAAGCTGAAACGTTCGTTTAATGCAGGTTTTGACTAGTGGCAGGACCACCATTAGGAATTTTTGGGCCCCTTGAAATAAAATATATGTGCTTGTCCCCTAACTTAAATACCTCAATATACCTTCACCTTAACATTCAGGCAGGAAACTGAGGTTCAAACAAGGAATGGATGATCATCTGGTGGGCCCCAGACACTGACTTGGAGGCCGATTCATTAATAGCGCCAGGTAGCGACAGATGAGCGCCAGTAGCGTGATTTTCACAGCGCCCGCTAGTATTCGCTGTGCTTGGCCGTTGTTTGCTTGTTGACAGCGACTCAGTCGGTGTGCGGTAATGTTGAATACGGGGTTAGGAGTCGCTGTTTCACAGGTTCCGCGCTGTATGGGTGCGCCTGACAGCGAATGGCCAGAGCGAACGGCTCCCAGCATATTCATTAACAAATCACGCTCAAAAAATTCTCGCGCTGTGAAATGCTTGTTTAAACCCCAGAGCGCTGGCGGCGATGGCTTAAAAGTAGTTTTTAACCCCCAAACAACCATATTTTTTATTTAAAAATTAAACAAGTTTTTATAAACATTTTGTAATATGAATACATTAATATCCGACCTGTAATATCAATTCTGCACAATTTTTTTTTTTTTTTTTCCTTAAATAAAATATCTTACATTGCCGTAGTGGTCACAGAATTTTTGACAGTTAAGAACAAAAAAATAAACCTTAAAAACAATTAATTATGCATAATTAAAGATTGCTCCATTGAAATGCATTGGAGAGCGCCAGGGAGCGACAGGTCATACCTGGCGCTGTGATGGGATTAGTAGCGGCGCTGTTCGTTGCAGTCGGCTACATGATGAATCCCGCGCTAGCTAATGCTCTCGCCGGCGCTAGCCTCATTTAGCGTGATAAATGCGTGATTGTGTCCGCCGCCTGGCGTTCTGGAGTCGGCAGCCGCCGATAGCTGGCGCTACCTGGCGCTAGTCAGACACTACCTGGTGCTAGCCCTTGATAAATAAGGCCCTAAGGACCACAATCAGGCTGTACAAGGGATCCAAGCCTGTGCTTGTTCGTTATTCCTTCAGCAGGTTACATTTCTTATTTGGTCAGTAAACATGAAATGCTAAATTATATAATTAATCTAATAGGATTTATATAGGAAAGGATAATTTACTCTGGTGGGCCCAGTCCGACCCTGGACTATGGGGAACCCAGACACAATAGGGATGATTCAACACTGTATTTTTGTTTTGTTTTTTGGCTAACATTTTTTGAGAGAAAACATTTTTATCATGATATTTCTTCCTGCTAAATCAATACTAATATAAGCTGTACATGGTCTTGGCTCCTCTGCATCCCATATGTGATGGTTGGGCCTCTAGACTGTATTGGGCCCCAGTATTTAATATTTAAACAAGAGACCTAGCCATTACAATATAGCTTTTAGGAGGGTTCAGGCACAAAATAGTCTCCCCATACTCTTTATGTAGTGGCTATGGCCCTCATTTGAATTGGGCCCCAAGGCAAACCAGCCCAGGGGCCCAAACAAAATATGTAGGTTATGGTGGGGAAGCATTTATCATCAGCCCCAGCAGCATTGAAGACTTGGCTATCCTGCCCTGATGGCTGCTTTAGAAATCCTGGCCCTATAAATACTGTATAACTGCTTCTCAGTGTGAAACAGTCTTCAAACACCTCCTAGCTACTTTCCAATACTTTACTGATACGATCAGTTTGATAAATGTTTTTTCTGCATTTCCAATGTTCAGAGAGAACCAATAAGATGGAGATGAACGTATAGCTTAAGATGTGCATCTTCTACTTTCAAAACCAAATGGACTTTGTCACTGGTAAATACTGCTGCTATCATAATCTGTGGCAAGTGCCAGTATGACTCAAGGGCTAAAGAAATGTTTGTAACAAATCCATATATAGGAAAACAACTTTTTGTTGGTGTAGGAAAAAGTGCTTAAAGTCCCTATCCAGGCACATACTAACTTCCTCTCAATTAAATCCCCATGGGGGCTGTGTAAAATGAGCCATTTAAAAGCATCTCAAGTTCTCTGTAATCACCCAAGGCTCGATTCAGCACCATGGGTGAGTGGGTTTGGTTTCAATGCATTTCCGCACCAGCTAGCATGCAGAAAATATTCTGACTCGCATGAAAGCTTTTCTTTGGGCTCTCATATTAGTCAAATGAATGATTGTTTTTTTCGGTCCCAGCAGGTAACATGCCAGCCCCCTTATCTCTGTCAACTTGTATATGGCTTCCCTGGATCCCTTACCATAACAGCATTAATAAAAAATAAACATACCACACAAATGTCTTTAGTACTCTAAATGTCACTACTTACTGTTTTGGTATTTATCCCAAATGGCTAGGGGGGTGTAGAATAGGCTGGCATGAACAGCAGACCTTCATATGCCATAAGGGCTGGTAAATATTAGGGCCAGGGATGGTAGTTCAGCCATCAAACTATGTATTACCAACCCCTATGCTTGGCATGCTGGGTTGGTAAGCTTTAGGGGGGGGGGGGTCACGTTTTTTCTTTTTTCAAAAATCTGTAAATAGTGTGGCCCTCTTCCCTTATGCTTACCAGCCTTTGGATCCCTTTCAAGTTCTAAAGTAGTGCAAAAAAGTAAAAAAATGACCAAAGATATTTGGTCATCTTCCAGCCTCCAACAAAGGGTAATGAAAGTACCTGAGGAGAGCAGATCTTTTATACTACAAACACAGAGGTGGAACTTCCTCCATGGGACTATGACATCACTGGAGGGGAGATACCCCAGGTAATCTCCCTATAAACCCCTCCCCTCCAGTGATATACTTAGTCACATGAAGGGTATAAAAGCCTGTTTGGGACCCAGGATGGAAGATCCCCCCGGTTCAAGAGCTGCTAGCAGCGGTATATGCATTAGACACTGCCAAAGACACCAGCGACATGGAAGACCCCACTGGATGATGAACGCTGCTAGGCGGGGGCCAATAGGAGAAGATGTGTAGTGTTAAATAGTGACATTTAAAATATTTGAGATGATTATGTGTATTTTTTTTATAATACTGCTGAACTGGTAAGAGGTCCAGGAGGGCTGTATACCAGTTCACAGGGTATGGGCGAGGCATGTCACCAGCCGACGCCGGATTAACCGCACACCTTCTCGGGGCACTGTGGAACCCTGGCACCTCTAGAAAAGCAATGGACCCGTACTTAAGTGCATAGGGGCAGGTAAATTGTCAGGGCCAGGGGCCATCTGTCCAGCCCCAGCCCCTGTAATGTGTGATGACATCATACACAGACGATATGCTCAATATTAGCTCCATCACTGAAGTGCAGTCAGATGGACTAAAAAGGCAGGAGTACCCGGTAGTGGCGCATACAGCCTTCCTGCCTCGGTCTAGTGGTGGGGCCACAGCGGGACATTCATAGCGGCTACTCTCTCCCTTTATCAGATGTCAGCCAGTGACCTGGGAATAGAATACAGTTGGAATAAAAGGTAAGGGGGGAAAATATTCCAAATATTCCATGGAAAATGTCAAATAACATTGACACATAGTATATAATGGGGTAAGACAATGCTCATTAGATTTATATGTCATTGAAACACAGACTGCTGTATAGAAAAGGCTGTATTTTTAAGACTCACTGGTCGCTCTCTGCTGCACAATTTCGACCATTTCAGAGGTATTACAAGTGAGTGTATGACTAGGTTTATGTTTATTAAGGAAAGAAATATGAGCTCTAATCAATATTAATATATGGATATGCTTATTATATATATATATATATATATATATATATATATATATGCTGAATGTGGTGTGGTGTTGAGAAAGTTGTTTTAAACGACGAAACGTCCACCCACAATATTGGATAATCTAACAAGCATTTTTCTGGATTGGGCAAAATGTACATGGAAGCACAATAACATATGAGGTATATGAAAGATGTTTACATGAAAAAGAGCACCTGCCACTTTTCTCACACTCATTTATGTAATAATGGTTTTAAATGAATACATAAAGTAAAATACAATTTTTATTTGTAGATATGTGAAAAATAATATTATTAAGGCGAGGTATAAAACAAGGAGCAACTGGAAGCTCCCAGTGGGCAATAGTGGAGGATTTATGATGCTCCCTTGTTTAAAACCCTCCTGTTTAGCCATTACTGATCCACGACACGGGCCCCCCCCCCCCCCCTCTGCACATGCACAGGTACGCACCGAGGATGGTGGCGTGATGGAGGAGGCCTGCACTGCAGAGTAGAACATTCCACACGTTTCCCTCTTCACCCTCTCTGTATGTGACCACCAGTAACCTATTGGCAGTTACAGGCAGAGAGAGTGTAGCCTGTAATGCACTTATGGATTTTCTTAAACAATGCATTCCACTTCTTTCAGCTTTCTAATTTCCTCTAATACCTTTTAATAATTTTTTGTAGAAAGCAAGAGATCAGAAAAGCATTTTTGTAATTCATCTTAAGGGGGAAAAGGATTTTTGTTCTAACATTATTATTATGGGGCTCTCAAAGTAATAACATAATAACATGCTTGTGCTAACATTCTTTGACTCTATCTTCATTTTAAGTCTCATAATGTTTTCATTTGTCAGAGTAATTGCACTTTTAAAACTATGATGTATAAAGTTAAATCATTGTAATTGAAGTGCTACACAGTCGTATTTATGAGATTACTAACGTTAAGCTCTAGTAATATCTGGTTATTCAGTCTACTGACCTTTGAACAGTATTGCTAGGCTTGGCACTGAGTGAGCCATACCAGAATTCACTAGATATCTTCATGTGAAACTTTTAGCACCATTTTTAAATTCCTACCATGCTAAATATAGTAAAAATTGTTTTTTACACTACCTAGACCACGTCCACATGTCACTTTTGAGATTACTGATTGGCTGATCCCAAGTATGCTGGCTGACTTGACCAGTCAGCGCACTGAGTCCCCAGCTACCCTTTAGAATAAAGAAGGGAAAAGGTAAAGAAATCCCAATTTGTCAGGCCCAAGGTAGTGGAATTTTTCAGACTACATGGCCTCCGATGTTCCAAGTGGAACAAGGGGTTCTTTGGCCAGCCCTGGAGTCTAAAATATTTCCTATCCCTATTTCTGGCTAGCGTGGACATGTATAGCCAATGGGGAGCAGCCAGCAGTTATTGCTTCATTCAGCTGATGTCAGAAAAGCTAAGTAAAGCTGAATATTACAGAACAAAATGTTAAAGTGGGAGTCCACTTTCATGGCCTTACTTACAGGCTTTAGATCAATGGTTACCAGAGGGCACGAGCCTCCCCTGCTTACCTGCAAGTGCCCCCCCCCCCCCCCCCGCTGATAAATCTTGACCATTTTGGGATTCCCGGTGCTGCCAGTGTATGGTGCTGTAAAACGGAATTGAAGTCTAGTCTAACTTTACTTTCTCTTTATTATACAGAACCCCAGTGGATCCTATCCCGAGATACAAAAACAGTGTCCGGTAGGGGGTGATGGAGATGGCGGGAGGTGGCAATTGACCTGAGTGGCAAATATGTGGCAGCTCTTGTAATCTGAGATCTGCAGCGCTATCATGTTTGCAGCAGTTTCTGAGGGTCTGGAGGGGTTAGATTAGTGTCCCTATGGAACAGGGCCCTTCCTGGCAAAGTTGGCAGATTGGGTTGGGTTTACTTTAAGAACAGGGAACTGTGTCAGAAAGGGTCCTGGTGCACATGAGTATTTAACTAACCCCACCTACCCCCATATGCCATCAATGAGCCCTGGATTAAAGAGATACTCACCATTCAATGGGAATAGGAAACAGCAACCACACACCCCAATAGAAAGTAGGCAGCACTGTAGTGTGCATCTATATCATATCCTCATCATACAAAGCTCCACAACCAATTATGGTTACCAAAAGATCGTGCAGTGTGGCACATACCTCAACCTTCACTCCACCAGTAGCCACATCTACGCCCCCTAGTTAGGCTGCTTTTGGGCTAGGGTCCTGGTTGTATTGCATTTGGATTAGGGGATGCATGGGGTCAGAGATCTGGTTAGTCTGCTGTGTGGGACCAAAGACCCCATTAGGCTGCTGCAAAGCCATGAGCATTTGGTGATCTGCTGCAAGTCTAGTTGTATAGTTAGGCTGCTTTAGGCCCAGGGAAAAAGTTATGCTGCTTTGTGGAGCCAAGATGATACCGGTCCAGGGTCACAGTTAGGCTACTTCAGGGCCAGGGGCATGGTTAGGCTTCTGCAAGGCCATGGGCAAAGGTAGAATGCTGTGTGGTTCTAGGCTCCTGCAGGGCCACAGGCACGGTTAGGTTGCTGCTTGGCCAGTGACATGGTTAGGCCACTGCATGTTAGGCTGTTGTTGGAGGCCAGGCTTATGTAAGACCAGCATCTGTGTAAGTCTGCTGTGTGGGGCCAGGTGGTGTGGAGCCAGTTGTCCTATTAGGCTGCTGAGTGAGGCACAATAATATGGGGCCACACCCTTTGTCAGTGCCATACCCACTTCAATTGCAGTGAGCGGCAGCAAGGACCCCCATGCAACCAACTGTCAATGGGCCTTGATGCAACCACAAGCCCAAATCTGGCTCCAATGCTGGGCATCAGCCCCACTTAAACTGTGAACCAGGTGGGCTCATAGTCACCACTTCCGAGAACCTCGCAGTCTCGCTGGACTGTAGGCTACACAGTAATATGTTTGGGCTGCTTGCCTTCATGTGGGATGCGCAACATGGAAGAGGTGCTTAATAAGGGAGTTTGATCATTTCTGACCAGTGTTCCTCTTTAATACATAAGTTATTTGCTTATGAGTGAAAATAAATGGTATGCCTAGCCAACAAAAATAAAAAACCTACAGTATATTAAACTTTGGACCCATGCGGCTGTTTAGTTATAAAACCTACTGAATAAAGTTCTTGCAGTATGCAAGTTCCTCCCACGGTTTACCGGCATCATAGGGGACTAGGTGGCTTTCCAAGCATCCATTCATTGCAACAGAAGGGCTAGGCCTCAGCTATTCGGTTCAGGTTCAGTTTGTGTAAAATCTGAAAACAGTTAGGCCACCTCTAAATTTTAGTTAAAATATCTTTAATGCCAGTAATTAATCTGTAGATGCTATATTACAATAGCATTTTTGACAATTGATAACCCCCGGCCTTCCCCCCCAATATTAAGCACTGGGTTATGGTAAAATTTACAGGCGCTCGGGGGGATTGTGTGCGGTGGGCTCCAGCATTCTGGATGCCCCCCCCCCCCATCTGTCATATAACAGCGGAAACCAACATCCATGCAGCGTGGGTGTTAGTCCGCTTCAAGTATATTTACATATGGATTTATGATTCATGGATTAATGCATCGCAAGAAAGGGAGCATGAAGTTTTATAATGTCTCCTATTTTTGAAGTAACATTTATTAGAAATGTGTTACACTATGTGATTTGTCTGCATGACTGCTGCTAATACTGACTCAGATTAAATCACATTTGGCTACTTGTTGGTGAGCCCTTCTTTCTATTTAAGCCATTAATTATTTGATTAGCCAATATACATTTACAGAGGCAGCTGTGTTTTATAGATTGCACCGTTACCTGTCGTTCTTGCACTATAAAATGTAATGGCGGGAGACACGGCTAACAAGTTAAATGACACTAACAGCGGCAACACCTCCAGCTCTCACAGTGGGGTCATGCTAAAGATTTGATGAAGCAACTTTAAATCTGGGTGCATATTTGGGTGTGAATTGCCGCCTGCATCTCAGTGAGCTTTATAATTTTAACACACAAAAAAGTGCAATAAAAATGTTTTGTTCTAATTTGTCTTAAAGAATCGCTTGCACATGCAATGGGGCATTTTTAAAGGTGGGGGCCATCATTTTTCCAACTTACTTCTCTGTAGAGGAGGGTGACACACATGTACTACTGTTGTAAGGTTTTCAACAAACTTCACACCAGTGGTACGTGTGTGTCACCCACTTCTACAGAGTACTTTGGAAACAACAGCACCCTATGCGATATGCTAAAATATATAAATATTTTTGTAGACTCTTCCCAGCTGACTTCTTCCTACTGCACATCTGCTTGTCTCTTTCCACCTTACCTGTGCTTACATTGCCTCTGTTTACCTCTACTCACTCTTCTCACCTGCCCACTCCCCACTTCTTCCAACCTCTGTTCAACTCTTCCAACCTCACCTCTGTTCACCTAACCTCTGTCCTTAATTTATGTGACTGCCTCTGCCCATCTCATCCCTTCTTGCCTTACCTGTACCTGCCTTTCCTCTTCCCACTTATGCCCACCTCACCTCTGCTCACCTCACCTCTTCCTGCTCCACCTCTGCTCACCTCTTACAGCCTAACCTCTGCCCACCTCACCTTTTTCGTCTTCTGTTGATCCTTCCTATTCCTCCTCTTTCAGTTATATATAAATATATGCAATGCTTTAAGGTTAATGCTTGACTACAGTTAACTATTTGCACTTTAACAACTTAAGTTTAGTTTCAGCCCCTTGAAATGGAACAATAAGACAATATGGCCCTAGACCAAAAATGGTTGTGTCCCCCCCTGCGCTAAGTATTGGATATAACCCTCTAAGAGTGTCTTTCTTGTCTGGAGGAGTATTCAAGTCAGGATATTGTATGGTTATCTTTTCTTTACTAAAACATATAGCAACATGTTTACTGTTTCATTGAAAAATAATACCAAGACACATGAAAGCAATTTAAACATTAACCCATATCTTTTTATCCCCATATCTGTGAAACTAGACAAATAATAGCACATGACACCCTAAGGCAAAATAACATTCACAAACACATTGCTAAAAGCACAAGCAAAAAAGCCCCCTTGACCATAATCATTTTAGCAAATATCTAAACATGCACATAAGGTGGAGCATGTTTGGAATATTAACTGTTATTTTATTATGTCCAATGCTGAAGTCTGTTTACTTTATCTGATTTACTATTATTTAGTTTTATGTTTTCTTTTGTCTAACCTCCCCTGCTTGGCAACAATAAAAGATAAACACGTCATCCTTATTAAGAGAAATATAATTTGTCTGTTCCTGCAGACAATCACAGTGACCCTGTGCACCAGCTCCAAATTGGAGCTTATTTTGACCGTTGACTAGCAGCTGAATTACCAGAAATGTGGCTAAATATTTACTTGATTTCCCACTTTGTAAAAATATGGGAACATATTCATTCTGTGACACTGGGTATTGTTCTTCGAGTCAACGGGAAGAGGTTTCGAACATATTAATTGTTTTCAGAAAAAGCCATCTATCATTATTATGATTCTTTTATCCAAAATAGCACTAAAAAGAAAATATTTTACATCATTACACTGTCGGGGGTCTTTATTTTCATGACTTCTATTGCTTATTTCCATTTATGTAGTAGACATTTGTTATAAGATTGTGAGACCTAAAGGACAACTCTGGAATAAATGCAGATTGGCGTAGAGCGCAAATTACACTGAAATCATTTTCTCAGCTTTGAGAATACAAGCCTTTAAAACATCAGTGACCCGTAAACTAAACTTCAGTCTCAATCCTACTTTCTCGTGGGATGCTGCCTAGTGGAAAGGAAGGTCACATTTCAGTCCACAGGAATGATATGTCACTGAGGCATCCATCAATATGGTAGACTAGCGAAATTGGAACATGAGAGTAATTTACATGTTACATTCCCCTTCTTCTCTGGTACTGATATGTGGTTGATTAGATTAGAGTTTCCCTTTAAAATATTAATGTATCCTTCAGCTGAAGCTTCCAGACCGGCATGCTATTTCTGTAATTAAAAACAACTACACCTACAATGTAACTTTTAAACAGATCAAGGCAAGGCCTTATCTTAAACATAATTGATTTGTTAATTTATTCATTTCTCCCCCCCCCCCCCCTTTCACCTCTGTTTGTGTTGGTGATTATCTTTGTTCTATTCATGTACTCGTGGAGCAGATACAATTCTTGTATGGGGGCAGTTAGAGGATCTTTAAGGGTGGCTATACTTAGAATGCTACTCTGTAAGGTAACAGAGGCTAAATGAATAACTTAAAAAGGCAACTGGGTGAATCTCTAATAATTAATTACATTAATTAAACATTAGCGTTTACCATCAGCAGGGGCATGCTTTTGTTCCAGAGATTTGATCTGACTGCCCATGTGGCTTCCAACAGAGGCATGAATACTATATATATTTCTGGAAAGTTTTGCCTTTTCTTTTAACCAAAGATTAATTTGATGGACATTTACAACAATGTAACTATTGCGAATTCTACTCCTTAGTCGCTTTTTTAATGTAGCTCCCTTACCCAAACTGATCCTCTGAAACATCACTTTTTTAAACCTACAAATCTACAGTTAATAGGCACGATTCAGAGGCATTCGTCTGGACTTTCGTAGCTGGCTGTGAAAGTTTTTGTGTGTGTTTGTCATTTTCTTAGTTTTTTCGTTCATTTTTCATTCGTACAAACGTTCGGGCTAATGCGTATATGCGCTTTCGATGAACAAAAGCACATCGGATCATTTGCGTTAGTTCGGATCATTTTCCAATCAAAATCTAATATTTTTCGTTCGTTCAGATAACTTACGTTATTGGTATGAGCTTGCGTCTCATTCAGAGAGCTGATTGCCGAGGGACCACCACCCTATATACCCCCTTTTGTGATAATTTGCGATCCCCTTATGGGACCATTTTGACCTCGGAAAAGCAGATATGAACCAGTCTAGTGCCTTTGTGGAGCATGAGGAACTCCAGCTAATGAGCATTGAAATTGTCCAGAGGGCCGAGACCAGATTGCACCGGCGACGCATGCACATCGATGGCATGCATGACGTTGAGCTGTTCGAGTTCACCAGACTTAATCGCACTTCCCTCCACAAATTGTATAGTGAGCTGCGGCCATGGTTAGCCCGCACCACAAGGAAGGGGCAAGCAATTTCAGGTATGACCAAGATGCTTGGCTGCCTGCAATTTTTGGCGAACGGCTCGTTCCAAAGGCTGGGTGCCCTCTCCGTGGGGATCTCCCAGCCTACGCTGAGCCGCGCGCTATCCAAGTTTTTGAAAGGCATGGCTACCATTAGTCAGAAATATATTTGTTTTCCTGACGACATGGTAGCCAGGAACGTGATTAAGCTGGCATTTTATAACATTGCCAACATGCCCAACATCATGGGTGCCATTGATTGCACCCACGTTGCCCTGGTGCCTTCTGCAGCCGACGAGTACATCTATAGGCAAGTACAATCTGTCATTTTTTAATATAGTTTACCTAAATGTTATTTTAAATATCTCTTAATCCCTCCTTGTAAATAGTCCATGTGAAATAGCATACAATAGTCCCTGTGAAATAGCATACAATGTATCTCTCTTAATCCCTCCTTGTAAATAGTCCCTGTGAAATAGCATACAATGTATCTCTGGTAATCCCTTCTTGTAAATAGTCCCTGTGAAATAGCATACAATGTATCTCTCTTAATCCCTCCTTGTAAATAGACCCTGTGAAATAGCATACAATAGTCCCTGTGAAATAGCATACATTGTATCTCTGGTAATCCCTCCTTGTTTTTCCTGTCGGCCAAAGGAAAACATTTTCATGTGGACCTTAACTAGGCAATTTAAAGTTAATCTTTACTTGATCCAACATACCTATCCTTTTTTGGGCCAAAAAATACTTATGTACTTAGTTAGTGTTATTTATATTGCCCAACAGGTTTTTGGGAGGGTGTTAGGAGTTAGTGTTTGAGTAGTTTACCTTGCCTTGCTAATTTTTTTTTTTTTTATCCCAGGAACTGCAAAATGGGCCACTCACTGAATGCAGTGGTGGCCCCGGACATGCGGTTCCTTAGTGTTCTCACAGGGTTTCCAAGCTCATCCCATGACGCGTACATCTTGCGTCGATCTGGATTGTACCATCGGTTTGAGTCTGGAGAATTCTCAGGTGGATGGCTCCTTGGTAAGTTGACACCAATAACGTCATTCACTTTTCAATGTATGCCTATGAATATAGGTTATGACCCATGTCTGAAACTATGGCTGGTTTTACCCCTTGTTACATGTTGAACCGGACCTTAACCATTATAATTTGCAAACCACAAACCCTTTTCAAATGTTGGACCAGCATTTCCAAAGAAGAAATGTCACCTTTCTACTAAATTACTTATTATTCTTCCGCACACTCGGCTGCAATTGTGTTCTTGACATTATGATAGGGTCTGCGCCATCTTTGCTTAGAAGCATGACACTTACTGAGTAGAGGAGAGCGGGATAAAGTGCAGGGGGTGGGTTAGAGCTGTGCTTGGCTCAGACAAAGCAGATCTGGGGTCCAGAAAAGGTGACACATCCAAGAATGCTGAGCAGTACAGTCCTAAAGCAATACCTGTTAGCAGTCTGCCTCATTTGCCCTCATCCGCCATCTTGGGTCTTTTAATGGTCCGAACATGCATTAGATGGTGTTAGGCTGTTTTTTTAGCAGAGCAATCTGTATGTTCAGGGTGTGGCTCAAATGTTACATAGCCTCTTAGTCATGGTGAAGGACCATTTTTTGGTTTCGATTTAGGGAGTAATGTGTAATTAATGTTATTTTTGTCTAATGTTTTCAGGGGATTCCGGCTATCCACTGCTTCCCTGGCTGCTGACGCCCGTCCTTCGGCCACAGAATGCGCAACAGGATGCCTACAATCGGGCCCACCGGAAGACCAGGGCCGTTGGGCTATTAAAAACCCGCTTGCGTTGCTTGGATCATACCGGGGAGGGGGCACTAAAGTATTACCCCAAGAAGGTCATAGATATCATTCTTGCGTGTGCTGTGTTACACAACTATGCCATCATGCAGCGTGTCCCCCCGAATTTGGATCTGCCCCCCTGTCCACCCAGCCAGGACCCCGAAGACCACTACCGTGGCACACCTAGTGCCTCTGGCCAAGCAGTTCGGGCCATTTTGATTTGTTCCCATTTTTCTTAATTTGTTGTGCCTGTGTTTGTTTTGTGCCTGTTTTTTTTAATTTCTTAATCTAATTTTGCTTTGTTTTTTTATTTATGTTTTGTACTGTGACAGCTAGTAATGATTTAATTACTAAAAAATTCACACATGATCTGAGACTCAAGCCTTTTTTTTGGCCCAGTTTGTTTGGGCAAACCTTAAGTTATCTAAAAAACACCTAAACATTAAGGCATCAACTTAGTCAACAACAGGTCCAGTCACATACATTTTATTTAAATTGTAAAAGTAAAAATTGGAGCGGATGGTCACTCCCATACTTCATGTAGATACATGGTAAAACAACCAATTCAATTAGTGACAAATTATGGCACATAGCAATTGGCCACAAGCAGGAGTTTGAAAGTAATGCACTCCAGGACGAAGTTTACATTCCAAAGAAAATACACACACATATGGAGCAAGCATTGGCATGTCAATATTTTGGCTCAAAGAAATAGGGACACATACACACCCTCTCCTGCTTTGCCACATTTGCCACAGGCACAGGTGGAAGGCAGCCATACCTATGCCACATCTACGCCTGTAAGTCAGTGGGCCACCCAAACATGAAGCCCCAGTCCAAATCCAAGTCCAGTCCAATCTCTGCCAGGGTTCAAGGTAGTAGTTTTCCAGGCCAGAATGTCCCCCAATCATGCCTACAAACAGAATGAGGCAGAAGCAATGTAATTAAAATCCAAAGCATACAAGCAAAGCCATACCAAAAGGGAATATTGGTAGGGCTCACCAGACAGGTCAATACAGTGGGGATGTAGAGCAAAGATGTGGAGCAGATACAGGCCAGATAGGGGTTAAAATGTTTGATGCCCATAAAACCCTGGTGGTGGGCCTTGGAGGTGGCCCATCACCTGGGCATGTGTAGCATTCCTAACCTGCAACTGTTCCAACATGTTTCTAATGGTTGTTCGAACTTCCTTAAGCATGGCACTGAAATTAGTACTTAAGGTGGCCATGTTGGTGTTGCTAGTTCGTATTTCAGCCAGCATGGCACTGAAATTAGTACTTAAGGTGGCCATGTGGGTGTTGCTAGTTCGAACTTTCTCAAGCATGGCACTGAAATTATTAGATAAGGTGGCCATGTGGCTGTTGGTGGACCTAAATTCTGTCACCGTGCTGTTTAAGGTATTATTTAAGGTCTCTAATCGTGCATGATGCTGCTCGTTGTTTCTTTGATTTTGTTGGCGAAATACACGCCTCTCATGGTGCCATGCTGACTCCATGGTCGACACACACCTCCCCTGGGAAACTGGGCGACGTAGCTGACTATGCCTCCCAATTCCCCGGGTTGGGGCGTGTGAAGATGATGATCCTCTAGTTCGACCAACAGCCACAGATGTGCTTGGCAAATCCTCTGCAGCAGACCTACCACTGGGGACTGTAGGCTCAGTCTCTGCATGCTGGCAACATGCAGGCAGCTTCACTCTGCTGCAGAGGATTTGGTGTAGAAACATGTTGGGACAGTTGCAGATTATGTTCCAGGCGGGGCTCTAGAGAAGGTCCCATCAAGATGCCATCCTCCTCCAGCTCCTGGATTTCCTCCATCAGTGTGTGGGTCTGTTGAGACATGTGAAAAAAGGTTCAGTTTAGGCACTAAATTAATCATGTTAATTCACATGCATCAGCAGATTCTGAAAAATACACCTACCGTATATATATCGGATCCTGGCTCCTAGGCAGTACGGAAGTTGACGGCGTGGTCAAACTGTCTGAGGCTTCAACACTAGCTGAGGGATGATGCTGGGCTGCATTGTTTAAAAAAAGGCATGTAAACACACAACTATACATTGTTGATCTGTATTACTACATATGCTTCACTAAAACAAGTGGGCAAGCAGGAATGGCAACTCCCCCAACGGTCCACGTTGTCCTTCACTATGAATGTCCTTATCTGTTAGATGTATTAATCAACATGTACATACACATTGGTCACCTTAAATAAAACAAACAGAGAATATGCTGGTTGCCCTTCTTCCTATGTAGACATTTCCCTGACCTCATATCAAGTATTTGAGACCAAAGCACAGCTCCAACCCAAGTGGCCTAAAGTTAAAGATGGAAGTGTTGGATCTGATTGATTATATTCACATAACAGGCAGTCCTTTGCTAATATAAATACTTTAATAGTGTCCATAAATACTCTCAAAGGTCATGTATGGCCTAGCAAATTAGAACATTAACATTCCACAGACATGACACCCTGCAAAAAATGAAACCTCCACTACAAGGCACTCCCTAGGGGCATGTGTTCATATATGCCCTTGAGCCTCATTTTACACGTTGCAAACATTTCACATACACACTAACATTACTAACCTTCTGGAATAGTAGGGATGTCCGTGTCCCGTCACCCCGAGTGACCCTCTAAGGCCACGGGATGTATCAGGCCCAGCACCATCTCCTCAGCTTGAGTAAATTTAAGTTTAGTGGGGAAGCCCCCGCCAGTTTGTAAGCTGAAAAAGATAGTTTGGCAAATGTAGCAAAATGTTGACAATACAAGAAGCAGAAACATCTACAAAGTAGATATGTACCTGTATTTTTGCCATTTAATTTCTTTCTTCCTTGCTGCATACTTCAGGTCCGATATTTTGCGTTGAATCTGCTCCACATCTTTGAGCTCATCCCCGCTGCATTGATCTGTCTGGTGAGCTCCTCTCAAATTTCAACTTTCCGCATTTTGCTGGTTACTTTGGATCTGCACCCATATAGTTCATCATAATGTAAGGTGAGCCCACTAGCCAATGCCAGAGTTTGGGCCTCCCCAAACCTGCCACTCGAGTGGCCTCGGCGCAATGTGCGCCCTGTTGCTTGAGGTTCTGTCTCCTCATTGTTTGCAGGCAAATCGGGGGACATTCTGGCCTGGCTGTGTTGGGGTGAAATGTATGACAGCTGGCTGGCTTGAGATTGGACAGGACTTGGATAGGGACTGGGTGTTCGTGGCTGGGTGGCCACTGAACTAGCAGGTGTAGATGTGGCATATGGAGAGTGCCTTGCCACCTGTGCCATTGGCAAATGTGGCCGAGGAGGAGAGTGTGTGCTGGATGAAGTAGGGCTTCTTGGCCTGTGCCTCTGTGGCCCCTTCAGAGTTGCATGCCCCTGGGAGGTTGTGGGACGTGCCTGGGGTGATGGCGACCTTGGGCTTCTTGGGCTTCTTGGCCGATGGCTTAGCCTATTGCCATGGGATTTTCCCCATGTGAGGGTGGTGATGGCGACCTTGGGCTTTTTGGGCTTCTTGCCCGATGGCTTAGCCTCTTGCCATGGGATTTTTCACCATGTGGGGGTGGTGATGGTGACCTTGGGCTTCTTGCCCGATGGCTTAGCCTCTTGCCATGGGTTTTTTTACCATGTGGGGGTGGTGATGGCGACCTTGGGCTTCTTGTGCTTCTTGTCCGGTGTCTTGGCCTCTTGCCTGGGAGGTTTGGCCACGTGGGTGCGGTGATGTCGACCTTGGGCTTCTTGTCCGGTGTCTTGGCCTCTTGCCATGGGAGGTTTGGCCTCATGGGTGTGGTGATGGCGACCTTGGGCTGCTGGGGCTTCTTGCCCGGAGGGTTCTCCTCTTGGCATGGGAGCTTTTCCCACCTGGGTGGGGTGATGGTGACCTTGGGGGGCTGGGGCTTTGCACCCTCTTGGTTGCTTTTTTTGCGGCCGTAGATGTGTTTTTGCTGGGCTGGGGCTTCCTCTTTGCCACTGCCTCCTTTTCTTTGGTGGTTGTTGGTGCCTTGGCCTGAGTGGTGGGGCCTGCAGAAGCCTCCTCACGCTTCTGGGGGTGTTTGCTGCTGCTGCCCTCCTTTGCTGCGTTTTTTTTTTTTGTGCCATGATTCACACACTCTCAAAGAGAATGAGCTGTGTGTTAGGGCCCACATGTGCGAACCAAGTCTATTACATCTAGAAGGATAGTTTTAGACTTTTAGTTTTAGAAATGTGTCTGGTAATGTCATTTAGTCAAATGATCGATTTGTGACCGATATTTGTATGCAGTTTGATCTAAATCCTATGTTTATTTTGTGTTTTGAAGATGATGCTGGAGCGCAGGTACGACTACCTGCCCAACTCATTTGAGAAGAGAACCGTCGCCCTGGAGATCGTTTCCAGGATTCAACACCAGACGGACACCACCTTCACCAACACTCAGATCATGCAGCATTGATCGGACCTTAAACGGCTGCACATGCCCCGGGTGCTGCGCTTTTTCGGACTCCATTTCCCTAGTAATTACATAGCGAGTGCATGCTAGATGTAAGTAATACAGAAGTTAGGCCTTTATTTAGAAATGCTTCTCTTTTCTAGTGTTGGAAATGGAGTACCGAATATGACGCACCCGGAGGCGCATAGGCCAACTGGTGCTGCATGAATCTGCAGCTGGAAGTGAAGATGGTGGATCTCCAGGGCGATGGTCCTACCCCTCCTCTGTAGGGGCCTCCGACCAGCCCCTGGATCTTTCGACAGAGGAGGGGCGTCACGGCGTGGGCAGCCAGTCATCCCCAGCGACGCAGCCACTAGCCTCTGGTATGTGACTCTTCATGTAACCGCACACACATACATGCTATTTCAAACAAAGCTGATTCCCTTAATCTCTTTTTCTAGATTTGGATGTAGTGGGTGAAGAATCTGTGGAGTCTGCAGCAGATCAGGCCCAGGAGGCACATGGAGAAGGTGGGTGATGTGACACACACATTGGAATTGACATTTTCTTACTGTTGACTAAGACATTATAAGTGACCCTATTTGCCATGTCTCTACAGCCTCAACTTCCCAGCAGTGGCAGGGCCCAGAACGGAGGGTGGTCCCCGACGACGCAGACGTCGGCCACCAACGAAGTAAGTTGCAATGTCATTCTTCTGAGTATGTGGTAATTGACATGATCACCAAGATACATAAGCCATAGTCAATGGCATTATCATAATGACATATGCCCACTTCCTTAGATTAATTACTTAGCATAATGACATATGCCCACTTCCTTAGGTTAATTACTTAGAATAATGACATATGCCCACTTCCTTAGATTAATTACTTAGCATAATGACATATGCCCACTTCCTTAGATTAATTACTTAGCATAATGACATATGCCCACTTCCTTAGATTAATTACTTAGCATAATGACATATGCTCACTTCCTTAGATTAATTACTTAGCATAATGATATATACCCACTTCCTTAGATTAAATACTTAGCATAATGACATATGCCCACTTCCTTAGATTAATTACTTAGCATAATGACATATGCCCACTTCCTTAGATTAATTACTTAGCATAATGACATATGTCATCATGAGTTAGGTTGCCAACTAACAAACATTCCATCCACAGGTGAGAAACATGTATTTGTCTGAAAATAATGTATTTTTTGTTTTTTGATACAGGGACCACACGTGCAAGAGTAGAAGCAATAAAGGGTCCTTCAGTTGGTGGCCGACGTGCAGCAGCTGCGTGACTCGTTGGGGACCACAGAAGAAGACTAGTGTTCTGGGTCCTGCCATTGTTTTGTATATAGTAATTTGTAATGTTGTTTTAACCCAAATGTTATATTTTTTTAAATGTTAAAAATTTTGATATGTACCACCAAAAAAAGTTTGGACATTTTATCCCCAAAAAATTAAAAAAAAAAAAAAAACAAAACAAAATGACATTGTTTTATAAAAAAAAAAAAAAATAATAATAATAACTGTTTCAGTGTCATTTTTTTACCAAAATACATCAACACAAAACTAATGGGCCAAGGAATATTTAGAGATGAAGATTCAGATGACCGCAAAGTGGTTTGGGTAAGTTTTAGGGGTCTAAAATGGAAGGAGAACATAACCGCAAAGTGGTTTGGGTGAGTTTTAGGGGTCTAAAATGGAAGAAGAACCTAACCGCAAAGTGGTTTGGGTAAGTTTTAGGGGTCTAAAATGGAAGAAGAACCTAACCGCAAAGTGGTTTGGGTGAGTTTTAGGGGTCAAACATGGAAGATGTAGGAATGCGCAAAGTGATTTAGCTAAGCATTGTAGTAGAAGTGAATGACCCAAATATGTAGGCGAGCACTTTAATGAGTTAAGTTTGTAGTGCGCAGGAGCAAGATCGTAAGGATTTACATCCGGACGATTATTCGTGGAAGGAGACGATGGAAAAAGGGCAAAAACGAAAGCCTACGTTGTAACATGAGAAAATGAAACGGAAAAGTCACGCTGGAAAATGACATCCTCGTACTCGTACTCTGCCGTACGAACGGAGGAAAACTTTACAGGAGGATTGCAATGCATGCATAGAATCGCTCGTACACTCATACGAGAGTGGCAAAATTAAAAAAAAAAACAGATCGGCACAAAAACTAAAGTCTTTTTTTGTCTCTCTGAATCATGTCTAATATATATGGAACTAAGAGCAGTTCTCAGTCCGTAGAGCTAATGGTCTAAAAATGACACCCTGGAGAGGGTTGACAAGTTGCTGATACTAGCATTTGAACCTGAAAAAAAAACTCATGGTGCAGATCTATAACTTTAATCACTTCACTTTCTCCATTCTCCCTGGAGAGGCCAGCTTTTGTTTTTGTACTTTCTTTTCTTTCTGCAGATCTGCTGTCACATATTACTGCTCAGAATTTCTGCTGACCTCGTCACAACACATGACTCACCACCTCATTCTATGATTTTGTTTGGGAAACTACAGACCACTCCATTCTACTTCTATAGGGAGCAGACAGAACTTAAGAAGTAGATAAAAATACCAGTGCCTATGTTGTTCAATAAATGATGTGTGAACTTTTTTCACAGGCTCCAGGGAGAACAGGCTGCAAGGTAAACTTATGGCTGTACATAGAATTAATTAGAGATGTGCTGACCCCTAAGCGGCTTCAGTGAAGACATAAAAATACCAGCAGCTTGTTTCTCGAGGAGATGCATAATGTTACTATCCTTGCCCCTCACCTCAGTAATATTGTATGACACACATGAAACATCAGCACTAAGAACCTAGAGTTGCAGGGGAGAGGTTATCAAGAGATGGATATGGAAAGCACTGTTCTGAGGTTGTAAACTACATCAAATTACAGTAAGTTGTCAATCCATGGCCAGACTCTGAACCGTTTTGGCAAGCTTTCGAATTTTTCTCATCATATTTTAATGTTCTAATACAAAAAGTCCGACCCCAGACAATCTTAGGTTTTGCAACCAATTTACTTTTTTACTTTACTTTTTTTGTTTCCTTGTTTGTTACATATGAAAAAAATTCCTTTGTCATTGATAGAACCAAAAAGGCATTAATTTACCATGCATTGGGAGGGACTGGTGGAATCATATTGAGGTTTATTGGGGGTGGACTAAATAGAATTAAATTAAATAAAATGTGCTTAATGAGTAGCACAGTGACACCACCTACAGCACACAGACAGAACACACATACAGTACATACATCCGGCCTGGGTCCCCAAACTTTCACAACATGAGAGACACATTTATCACTGAGAAGTGGTCAAGAGCAACTTTCAACATAAATAGGTAATTGAAGTCGTAAAATCCTTATAGAACAAGTCCACCCCTTGAAGCATCCTGATTTGAAATGCCTAAGTCATTAAAAATCTATAGAAATTCTAAAATAAGGCAAAATACTCATCTTTTTGCATCCCATTGAAGTGGGTGGTTAGTAATTTTTTTTATTTTAACGGGTGGAATCAAAATCCAGCATTGGGGTGCTGGATTGCCTCAAGTGTTTTGCTCAACCAGAAACAAGAAGCTTAGCTACAGAGCAGAGATCTGCAAGACCCATGCAGTTGGGAACCCCTGCATTAGGCATTGATCAGCACCTTATTTGAGCCTTATGGAACAAGAAAATGCCTCCAGTTTGGAAGCAGTTCCAAATAACCAATAGCATAGTGGAAATGAAAACCAAAATCACCATAACAGAAATACCAAGCAGAAAACATCCAAACGGTAATGTACCTGGGGTGGTGGAGCAAAGAGATTGCATTTTTTTTGGGGGGGGGCGGTTGGTGCGCTTTAAATTAACTTTCTTTTTTTGTCTACATTTTGTCTAGACAAAACAGCCCTATGGCACTTCAGATTACTTTGGAAACTTGAATTGATCTAGATGACAAATAGGTGAGTTGCACAGCCACTCGGACCCCCTGGCTCAAAATTACTACAAATAGTAGTGTTTGTTGAATAGGACATGCTGGTTCTCATCAGTCAGTGAACTCTGTTTGAGGATTGCTGATCATCTAGATGGAGCCCATATCTGTTGAAGTTAACCAACAGGGGTAGCAGAGGGATGCTGCCTGGTGGTCATCTGAGAGTTTAGATCCAATTTAAGAGATTGTATGAGGCATATAAGAAATGGATTCTAATGCAGCACAAGCCTAATACTGCAAAAAAGAGGTGGAGTGAAAATGACAGAAAGAGAATATTTAGAAAAGAAACAGATTTTCATCAAGGGATATCTGGCAGGCATCGTATATTAAAGCTGCCAACTCAGACGCTTCCAATACATATATCAAGAAGAAATTTCACATTTCACAATAAAGTTAGGAATCGAGGGACGAATAAGCCTATTGCAAGAAACATTTTACACGACAACATTCATTGCAAATATACTGAGCACATAATTATAGGTATAAAATTGCACACCAGCAAACCCAGTGCACATGTTTTATGCATTACATACCAAGTATCTAAGATAGAAAATGTTCAAGTATTGTGCAGTTTTAATTTAAACAGATAACAATTACCCCGAGCCAAAGCTCTTTAAGGAGGAACTTATCATATGTGCATCTGTAAGCCAAAGGAAAAAGCCAAGATCTGGATTTTCTGATAGGACAGGTATTTAAGATGCCGCAAAAAGTTCTTCAGGGAGTGAACATCAGTTGTAAGGAGCAATTGGAGGTGGAGGCTCACACCACCGGAATGTGCCGGGATTGTCGGCCGTCCAGCTCTCAATCTCTGCTGGTGCTGCTCTGCCCACCAGACCTGCAGGCTGCTGTCAAGATGGCCAGGCACTGTCCTGCAGCTCTCAGTGCAGCAGCTGGTGTATTAGCAAAGCCCCTCCAGCAATCTGTATAGCCTGATTGCTATATACAATTAAAGAGGCCGATTCATTAATAGCGGCAGGTAGCGACAGTTGAGCGACTGTAGCGGCATTTTCAGAGCGCCCGCTAGTAGTCGCTGTGCTTGGCCATTGCTCGGTTGTTGATAGCGACTCAGTCGATTTGCCGTAATGTTGAATATTGGGTGAGGAGTCGCTATTTGACAGGTTCCGCGCTGTATGGGAGCGCATGATAGCGACTGGCCCTTGCGACCGGCTCCCACCATATTCATTAAAAAATCACGCTCATCGCGCTGTAAAATGCATGTTTAAACCCCAGAACGCTGGAGGCGATGGGTTAAAAGTAGTTTTTTAACCCCCAAACCACCATATTTTTGGAAACAAAAAAAACAAGTTTTTAAAATAATTTAGTAATATGAATACATTAATATCAGACCTGTAATATCAATTCTGTACAATTTTTTATTTATTTTTTTTCCCTTAAAAAAATCTAAAATGGCAGAAGTGGGCACAGAATTTTTCACATTTAAAAAAAAAAAAAAATTAATAACAATTAATTATTAATATTTAAAGATTGTTCCATTGAAATGCATTGGAGCGCGCCAGGTAGCGAGAGGTCATACCTGTCGCTGTTCAAGGTCGGACGCTGGCGCTGTGGGCTGAGGCTGGAATAATGATGAATGAGTCGCTATATGGCGCTATCTCAGTCGCTAAGCAGGATTGGCTTGATAAATGTGTGATTGTGGTGGGGAGCCGGTGTTCTCGTGGCGGGGCCCGTCATTACCGGTCGCTACCTGTCGCTATTCCTTCATAAATAAGGGCCAAAGTCCCTGTCCAAGTAAACGCTACTTTTATGCTTTTATGCTGTGTCTCGACCAGTCTCTGGCTAATGCACAACCTCAGCCTGACCTATTGACATTCATCCTTTGTCCTAGTTTTTTGGCGCCTCATCTCAGACACCCAAGACCTCCTGACTTAACCCCTGGCTCAATCTTAACTCCAATCTCATCTACTGCCTAGGTACCGCACATTCCCAACCACCGGTCTCCCAACCCTGGCTTCATCCCTGCCTATGCTACTGCAGCTTCATTCCTCAGCTTCCTGCTGGATCAGCCATTTGGTCCTTCTGTCCTGCTCCCATTGTCTTGCAGGTTCGCCTGTCTTCATCCCTTTAGCATCCTTTGCTCCAACAAGTTCTGGAGGCCAACTTTGACTTAAGAGGCGTATCTAGCAACCCAGAAGATGGGGGCATGTCTAAAGGTGAAGCAGCGGTAGAGATTGGGGGTTGCTGGCTGACAAGAACCAGACATTAGATCAGATATGGATGGTTGGCATGTGCCACTGAGGTTACTGCTTTCAGTAACATTAATCAAAAAAGGAGCATTACTTAGGAGCATTATAAAGAATACAAAGCAGGTGGATGCCTGGGTCCAGGAATTAGAAGTGGCTTTAGAGCCTAATCGAGATTGCCTAGGGTTCACTTGTAATGAGAACTTTTGATGTAGCCACATGAGGTGGCTATGCAGAGGGGAAATCAACCACTGGCCCTGTTATTTTTTATTACTATTTTCCTATTATTGGTTCAGTGGAGATTGATTGGCCGCTGCTATCATGTTTTTATAGTTAATAATTGGTGGCTCAGTGGGTGTGGCTACACCCCCTATCATGGCAGATCAAGCAAAATGAAAGTAGGAATCTAGTGGAAGCTCTCAAAGTGTGATGTTGTAGATTCGAGAACGAGTCCTCAAAATGCAGCTATCATTGCACTCTATTACGCATTCACTCAGACCATGTCCCCCCCCCACTCAACTAGTGGGGGGAAAAGCCCAAAAAGATCATTCTTTCACCACTATTCAAATGTAAAATGTAAACTACCACCACCATCAACATCAAAGGAACTTTTCCGGGGTCTCAACACTAAGGCCACAGGACCCAATGGTATTTCACCACCCTGCCTCAAAGCCTGTGCCCTACTGCTGGCCCTTTTATAAAGTCACTAGAAGAATGTATCATCCCAGTATGTTGGAAGAAGGAAACCATAATCCAAATTCCAAAGTGCTATAGGTCTACATATCTGTCACAGTAAGCTTAGCTGGGTGAAGATCTCTAAAAGGCTAGGCGTTAGGACTGACATGGTCTTGAACCAGCGATCTGCCAGCCTTCATCGCTCCAAATCTGCTGCTCTGGCCATTGTGCTGTCTGCTGTGATGTGGTTGCTGCGTGTCTGCTGGCGTGGTATAGTTCTACCCTGGGTCCTAGAGCTACAATGTTTGACCCCACCTGGCATTAATCATGCTGTTGAGGTTCCTATAAATGCATGTGCTTGGCCCCGCCCCTGTTGTTGGATCATTGCATTGTCTCTTCGAAGCCTAGCTGTACTCTCCAACCTCCCTGCATACCTCCATGTCCTTGTGGCCCTTCAGGCCTTCCTTAGTTCATGTTTTGTCTGTGCTAGGGCTCATAGCCCTTCATAGTTTGTGTCTCGAACTGTACTGGGGCTTATTGCCCTTCATAGTTTCTGTCTTTGTCTTTTCTCTCTGTGCGGGGCCTTGTGGTTCACCACATTTTTGTTCTTGTCTGTACTGTCTGTACTGGGGTCTGCGGCCCTCCCATATATTTTTTTTCTGGGTGGTTGGGGAGAATGCCACGCTGATTAAGGGGATGGGGGGGACGCCACATTGCCTATATGAGGAATGGGATGGGGGAATGCCACACGGAATAGGAGGGGGGGGAATGCCGCACTGCCTATGTAGGGAATGGGATGGGGGCATTCCACACTGGCTATGGGAATGACATGGGGGAATGTCACCCTACCTATGGGAATGGGAGGGGGATGTGACACTGCCTATGGAAACGAGATGGTGGGAATGCCTCACTGCCCATGGGGAATGAAATGCGGGAATGCCACACTGCCCATGAGGAATGGGATGGGGGAATGCCACACTGCCTGTAATGGGATGTTTTAGCACAACTTTAGAATATTTTTTTTTCTTATTTTCCTCCTCCAAACCCTAGGTGCGTCTTATGGGCTGGTGCGTCTTATAGTGCGACGATACTGTACTTGTACATACATAAATGCATATAAGCAAATACTGACTAAATGGCTAGGTCTCTATTTTATCTATTATGTATTAGGCCACACTATAGAGTAACTTCATTTGACTTTGACAGCCACTGCAATTTTTGGAGGGAATGAGTTTGAAGACACTAATTAAAATGGCAAGGTCCACTTTTGTAGACTTTCACTACAGACCACAGTTTAGGACTGCCATCTGGGCACAAGGCTGCCCTGCATAACTTCAACTGTTCCTATGGAGGCAATTGTTCTCCCTTAGCCCTGGTACCTGAAGTCATTTGTGGCACTTTCTGCCTGCTCCAGGTTGTCTATGCTACTCTCCGCCCACCACCATCAGTGAAACTTGGCCCTGCTGCCTCCTGTTCCACCTCTAGGACCACTTGAGTTATGTTCTTAACACACAGAAAGCACACAAAGTGTTAGGCCAATAGTCTGTAGTAGGCCAAGCTTTAGCAAACCATGTTGCATTAGATACTGTAAGAGAGGACAAAGAAAACTAGTGAGTGGTTCCTCTCTATATGTTAAACAATGTTAAAAATGCCAGAGGTTTTATAGTCTGGCTCGGTGCAGCTTGTGCACTGAACAGGTTAAAAGAATTTTGTACTATTTTTCCCATGTTGCTGAAACACGTACATTAAAAAGGCCACACAAAAAATAGCATTGTCCATCAAAAGTCACTGCAGGCCAGACAGATGGCTGAGGAAAGTTAATTAACCTTTTGGGAGTGATCAGGAAATCTGACATTTTTTACTTTTAGTATTTTGCAACTGCTTGTGTCATGATTCATGATCTATACAGAAGTCTCTCGAAATTCCAGAAGCTTTTCCTACAGACTGTCTAGATTCTAATTGGTACCTTATTTTTTTTTGGATACACTGTAAGTATTATTGAATGAAATGGCAGCTTAGAAATGAATTAGTAGCTGCCCTCTTTATAATCCAATCAGCGAGCTTGGATCCGTTTGAGTCCCTTTGTCCATAAGCTCATCTAATGCAAGCGAATCAGAGTGTGCTAGTGGCTGCATCCCCTGATACCTTTTAACAGGGAGCATGCCCGCCAGCCATTCACAAATGCCTGGTGCGGCATGCGCTTTGCTAAGGGATAGCGGGGATGCGGCTGCTGCTTGTGCATGCGCCATTGGACTGGGAACAAAGGTGAGTTTTTGTGCGACCTGGGGGATGGGGGATGCCCTGGGGGGAGGGAATCCATCGGTCCTGGAATCTTATAGATTTCAGGGCCGATGGAGAGTGGGTTTGGTTCTCCTTAACAGTGACATTAAAACCATTCCTGTGCTTGATATAAAGTAAAAACAGTAATACGGTAATGTGCAAGCACATGGGGTGTGGGGTCTAGGCTGTATTGCAAGGTCTTGACCCTTCCACCCCATGGCTTGCACATGAGGTTTAGGGCAACCTCAGGTAAGCTGCTCCCATTTTATCTCTTGCGAGTTAGGACTGCACCCATAGAGGCACCTTGGTGCGGTGGTGCAGCTTAGCATACTTCTGCAGATGTGTGTTACCGAGCCTCTGTTTTACCAGATTTAGAGACAGATTATAGGTTGGTCTGCAAGCTAACAGGGTTGAGTGCTGCAGCTCCTTTAAGTCTTTAATACGGTAATGTAACTGATACCAAATATGTAAAGGTAAAGTCCACCTTCAATGGCATTTTTGAAAGTGTATATGTTTTTTGTGCCAAAGGAATGCCCTCAAGGTACTGATCTAGTATTTTTAAACATATTCTTATGTTGGCAAATGTGTAGGTGATGAAAGCAGTTTTTACTACCTGCTCTACAGGTACACCAAGATCTACAAGAAGAGACAATATCCTGATGTGTCCATCACATGTCACGAGAAATTGGAGTCATTAAACATAATCAAGGTAAGTTCAAGTTGGACACATTAAAGTGGAGTATGATCTAGAACAGAAATACAATTTTGAAAACAGAAACAAATGTTGGGTCACTCACAATATACCATACCCAGGGGTTCCCTAACACCATGGCCCAATCCAAATGTCATGGCTAAATAAGCTGGTGGTATTCCAAGTTCCACATCACAGGAAATTCCTGTTTAGTAGTTGACTGCCCCAAGGTTGACACGAAATGATGAATCAGGTTTAATCTGTGATGGAAAATTAAACCTCACTGCAGAAGGTGCAGGCAAGTGTTGCCATAGCTAGGTCATGGGGTAGTTTGTGGGATAGCATTTACAGCTGAATTGCACTGTACACTGTGTCTCTGACATGCACTTTGGAGTAAAATGTGCACTCTAGGTAAGAGAATGCACAGAGAGGCAGGTCACTCACCCAATCTCATGTCACAGTGTGATTGTACTAGTCATTCATGCATATGCAACTGTCACTCAGGTCCACGGCTGCCATAGAGTTCCCCCACCCTCCGCTGGAATCAGGGGAGGATTGCAGTGATCAGGTGACTCGAGGTTACAAAAAGCTTGGAGTTCCTCTTCAAAATTGTACTTTTTACAGCACATTAAATTGACCCTTTAATGTAACACTAGGTAATTGCACTATTTTTTGTTTCTAAAACTTGCCATTCATTGTCTATCTAACGGCTAATTCAACATCACGAGTAAAAAGTGCACTTTCATTTATTCTTTCTCCTTTTTCCCCTGAAAACACGAAATTCAACCAGATGTCCTTGTTCAAGTTTGGCGTTTGGGGCCGAATCTGGAAAAGCTGGTTGATTAAACTAGACTATGCAGCAGAAAGAAGCTGTTGTACAACTTATCTGGGGCTCAGCGACGGTCAGCGGTCTCTGTGGTCTTTCCACTGTCCTGGCACAGCGATCCCCTCGGCAGTCAGGGTTCTTTCCACTGTCAAATGGGGCTTCAGAAAGATGGCCACCACTCCCATGAGTGAGTACACTGGCAGCTGGGACTAGAAGTGCTGCTAGCTGCTGCCAGTGTCCTCACTTATGAAAACACCCAACACTATTAATGTCACACTGTCACCACCCACAGCATTCTGCTCCTCCCTCTTCTGTCAACCGCAGTCATCTCACCTCGTCTCATTACATAGGCATCCCTGTTCTGTCAGTTAGTCTATTGTCACCAGCAAATAACAAGCCACACAACTGCACTGTACTGTGGGGGAAATCTAATGGACTTTTGGCCAGTATCTCAATGGGCACTATGTCATATTTAAGTATCACAAAGATCCTGCTTCAGCCTGACATTCAGAACATTGGAACCCATGTATTGCCATGTAGAATGTTTGTTCCAGGTCTCTTTCTATTTCTGTAGAACAAAACCCAGGGATCTCTAGGTATTTGCATATTTGCTGTTTTGGACTGGTTTCATTTATTCTTGCTTGAGCTCTTTGAATATTTCCGTTGACGTCACTAATGACTTCAGGCGTGATTTTTGTGGCTTGTGATTGGTGTGAATTTCATTTAAAAATGTCACTGTTATTCTCTTCTTGTTGATACCCCCATGGTCCTGATGAAGGGGGCATGCGTACCCCCGAAACGTTGACCGACCTGTACACTGCTTGTGTAAAATTAATATATCTTACTGATCATCAAGATTGTTGCTGGAGTTCTGGTTCTTTTTTGCCTTTGGACTTGCAACACCTCCGTAGACCATGCACCCACCCTTATTATTATTCCCTAATGGTAGGAGTGAGGTGGCCACCAACCCCCAACCACTCCAAAATCCTCAGCCCCCACTGTTTAACTCATCACGGGAGCTGCAGGCAAAAATGAGTTTTGTTGGAATCCTCAGGTGGTGCATCCTAATTTGGGATTCCCTGGGGGGGAGGCCAGTGGCCGGCCCTGGAGTCTAACAGACTGCTGAAGGTTTTGTTCCACTTTAAAGCTTTATATAACAATGAATCAGTTTCTTTCAGTAGTGTAGGGGCCTGGGTATAACTAGAACAGTGTCAGCTAACTAATTAGACCCCATGTATATAGAGTAATAAGACATTAAGCTCTTTTGTGGTTTCTACCCATGAAAGTGCATAGGCAGTGCAATACCCTGAATTAGACTCAAGATGGCAGTAGTGGGATTAGACCATAGACTAACATTAGGCCATAGGCTAAAATGGGGATTGCTCTAGAATGTGAAATCAGAAGGGTTGCTAGTCATAACAGGATGGAGAGTAGAAACATAGTTATAACTAGAAGGGTAGTGATTGGTTAGAGGGTTTAGAGAGCAACCTATCAGATGTTGGACATGAGGCAAAACATGTGATAGAATGTTCTGGAAGGTAGTGAGAAGGGATAAAGGGAAGACCCCAATCGAAAGCCACATTGTTGTTAACCATCTTGAATAGTAAGAGGATCAGGAATCCTGACTCTGACGGAGAGAGGAGGGAGAGATCCAACAAGCACATAGTTTTCCTTGGGAAGCCATACTTTCGAATGGTACCTGTGATTATGGACAGAACCCAGAACTGTAACTGAATGGATATATTGTACCTGTTCCGTGTTTGCTGTTTGCCTGTGGATTAAATAAAGAGGAACTCTGCTTTCATCTCCTGGACTAGTAGTGATCATCTTTCCAAGCGACAACAGTGAGTGCAAACCTTTCCCTCAACTGCACCCTAACCCTCACCTACCCACAACACACACGTATAGCACCCTGGGCCCAGAAGAACCTGCTCCCTGCCATCCTCACCAAACACCCTGGTGCATGAGGGCTACAGTTACACACAGTTTATACAACAGATATGATATCAGTAAATCTAACTGGATTGTACAGTATAACGTTACTCTAAACATATTTAGTTGCTCTGGCAAAAGGTCAGGTTTTCCACAATATCAGCAGCGCTCAGCATTTACCTAAAACAAAAAAATCTATTGAAGGCACATAAAGCATGTGATAAGTGTATGTGTGTGGCAATACTTTCTGGAACTTAAGAAGCAAATAAGCAAGCCATCTGCTATGACACAGATAGCTGGAAGGGAGAAACTGGAAAGTAGCTTTTGGAAGGCTGGGAAGTAGTTCATTTCCAACCATCTATTTCCTTCTGTTGTACTCGAGCTTGTGAACCGCCTAACTAATGATGCACATGGTGTTCTAGGGACCCGGCGTCACTTTGTATCAGCATTGCTCGGCTTGCTTTAGTTTGGAATACCTGGGGCAGTTCTGTGAGCAGTCAGACAGAGACAAACTCTGCACCACAGTGTAATGAGACGTATCAAATTGTACATGGCTGCATCAATTAAACAAGCAGGTGCTGGATGTATTTCTTCTGGAGAAAGAGAACATTCTCACTAAGGGAGCCCAGACAAGGCATGTGCATATATGCTCATGAAAATTGATATTCATTCAAACAAGGTGTTCTGTACAAAATCACTGTTAAATATACTATTCTACATTGAATTGTAACAATGACTTTGGGCTGCAGTTTCTTCCATGACATTTTAAAGATATATATATATATATATATATATATATATATATATATTTAGTATATATCATGTACATTCAAAAGCATATTATAAGGGAGCAGGAGAGCATAGATAAACTAATGTATTTTTAATACAGTAGCTTTAAAAATGCTGTCATAATCAACTGACTGTCAGACTTTAAACCCAATAATAAAAGAAAGTACCAAAACATTTGTTTTTGATTTTACTCAAATACAGCCAGCCATACTAATCTTACTGTAAGTGGCTTTCTGCTGGCTCTAAAGTGGGGGGTAGAAGAATCATGTTTTCTAAAGATCTATTTCCCATGTTAGGTTTTGTCTTGGATGGTACCTGAGTGGTATGTATGGTCTATCAGGCACCAACAACTATGTTTTAAAAACGCAAAACCACCATTTAAAACCACAAAAATGCACATAAATAGTTGTAATCACCATTTGGACCAGTTTTGTATTCATTGAGCAAATCCTATTTGGGTAAATTATTTAATAAATGGCAGCAGTTCAGGTTGGAGTTCAGGTCAGTCTGCAGTGTTGTAGCACATCACCTGATAGTATCTTGCTCCACAGGACACATATATCTAGAAACATGGAACCATGGTTTGCAGGCTTCTGTTGTGATAGGTGAAGATGATAATCAGTTATTAAGATGAAATAAGATACTGGCTTGGGATAAAGCGAGTTGTATTTATGGGGTTTACTGTGTCTTCTTTCAAAAGATTTTGAGTATCCAAATGGTTCTAAGATAACAAACTTTTCGGTTTCTTCATAAAGTACTTGTCCAGGCATTAAAAAAGCCTTACGTCCTATCCCCTGAGGTGGCCTATGCAGAACTGTAATATACTGAAGGAAAATGGGTCCCTTGATGTGCTGGTGCACCCTCACGATTTCATACAGTGGAAACTCCTCTAGCAGCAGCACACACCAGATAATGTGATGGAGGCCAGGGGCAAAGTCTTGCTCCTAATGGAGGAGTGCACACTGCAGGACATATTCTATGAATTTGGCTGCAGCTCACATAAGACAGGCTGCTGTGGGGAATACAAAGTGAGCACAAATATTTTTTTTTAGCTTATGGCCAGGCAGTACCTTTAAAGTATAATTGAATATAAAGAAACCTGGTGAGGTTTAAAATCTTATCTCTTTAATCTATTGAGTTAGCTAATAAATGGTCAAGAAAAAAAAAAGGATCATCGGTGGGGACTGTGCAGTTGGTTGATTCTCGATCCAGCTCGGAATCAAGCTTTTCCTCACCATTATATAATCAATCAGGCTAAATAGTTAAAATAAACATAAAGCATATTTACTGGAATAAAATAAATCTGTTTTATGGTGCTAAGGGGAAAAGTGGGATAAGGGGAGAAATGAGAAAGTACTGCGTGAGACAAAATCCCAGAAGAGGCACCAAATGGACTGAACAACCTCAGCTACTCTAATGTCCTCCATGATCAGGGGGCTTTCCTGAGTGTATAAAAGACAATGAGGTAGCAGACTTTCCTATTTCTCTGTACAGTGGATGGGAGCTCGTCTCCACTCAGCACTCAACAACTAGATGTTCAGTAAGCAGAGGGGAAACTAATGAAAATGATGGATACAACTAAAACAGTACAATGGCCAGAAATAGAGTTGTTCCTCAAGTAAACATACTGGAATATTGACTATGTGGATGTGAATGTAAAGATCGTTGAAAGGTTTCTAGTTACAGTATATCTGAGAGGACAGCAGTCACACTACCAGAATGAGTATTAAAGGGTCCACAGCACTCAACCCTTTTTATCTTGCATCCAATTCTGTATTGACCTCACCCACCACTTGCTGCACTTGATATTACAGAGCAACCTCAGGAAATCTGCTCCCAATTCATCCACTGCATTGAATGTCCCAATGCGGATTAGAGTTAGGACTGCACCTACACAGCAGAACTTTGGCTTTTGGAGGTGCTGCTTTAGTATATTTCTGCTGATGTGTGCCAACCGAGCCCTCTGTTTTTAATCAGATTTAGAGACAGATTATAGGATTAGTTACTAACAGGGTTGAGTACTGTGGCCCCTTTAAAACTTGTCTATTATAACTGCCCTGATAACGGCCACCTCCCAGGTTAGTTATGAATTGGTTCGGAGTGGCTGCCACACCTCCTTTGTATCTCTTGATTTTGTGCAAGGGTGGTGGGTCTCGAGCTGTATGGGGGCAGCTTTCAACCCCCCCATGCTGTGCCGTGCTGCACTCAAGGTTATAGGGCAACCTCAAGTAAGCTGCTCTCAATTTACCCATCGCATTGTATGTCCCATTGGGGGCTCTCATAGATTAGAGTTAGGACTGCACCTACACACAGGCAATTATAGGATTGGTTGTGTGCTAACAGGGTTGAGTGCTGTGGCCGCTGTATTCTAATTGCCCTGCTCATGTGCACCTCCCAAGTAAGTTATAAATTGGTCTGAGTGGCTGCCACACCTCCTTTGTACACTTTAGTGATAAACTTCCTCTAGTATTCCTCTAGAGAAGAAACACATTCCTTTAGTTTTTATAGAAGCAATACAGTTTCAAGCATTGTAGCCAAGAGCCTTGGGGCAGCACGAAGATGCCTTCTATAACCCTGTATTCTCGCCTATGCAGATTAGTTGCAGCTTCTGTACCAGCTTAGTTGCCTTCACACCTGACCACAAACTGAACCTGAACTGTTAGATCAAATTAGAGTAAAAACAGCAACTACAGCTGCATAGGTGTGAGTGCAGGGTAACGGGCAGGGGCAGGGGAGCCTGAAGAACTGCCTTAGCTGAAGTAGGTACAATTCTACTGACCCCAACTCTGACTTTGGCCAAAACTAGCTCCACCACTCCATGACTCCTAAAGAGGCTGGTCTGTATGACTGAGCAAATGATTGTAGAACACTCAAAGTCTGCTCTTCTTCTACTAAAAAAAAGAGCTGACTATTGTTGTATCATTTGAAATCTTCTACATAGATCATTGGCCTTTGTATCCTTGTTTAAGTTTTTATAGCAATAAGCATGGTGGGTACAATGTACAGGTGAGCCTCTGAGCCTAGGTATCATTTTTCTTTTCTCATAGATCAGCCATTTCTTTTATTTTAACATGATTTGTTATATAGTGAGATTTGGGTCATGAGATGACCAGTATTCTTTTTGTGAAACCCACAAGTTCTAGTTATAAAGTCTATTCTGTTGAAAGTCAGTAGGAGACTAGCTGGTGACTTTATATAAAGGAAGGTTTTCAAGGTATTAGTAACCATGTCCTGACAGAGGAGCTGTCTTGAGATCAGCATGCAGATATTGATCTGGCAATAAAATCATTTTGGATGTGGTCTTTTTTTACCTTAAAGTCTGTGAAGTCGGTTGTATGCTACAAATTTAGCAATCGTTAAACACAGTTGAGTGAATACCCTGATATTCTAAAATAAATCACTGCAGATACTGTATGGCTTTAACAAGTGTGTCAGAAGCATAACAGAATGGTTCATTTTTTTCAAGGAATATTTTCGTGCTCCCCACCTTTGTTGCATTTCGCTAAAGAATGACGCATCCCAGAAGGTGTTTTCAATGGTAAGTTGTCTACTTAGATCTCTAGATCTGTCAGATAGCTTTTGGATATTACCTTTTAAATTGATTATCAGTACAGTAGCAGTTTATTTGAGGGTCAAGCGACAGTGCTCTCCATATTTTCCCTGGCATACTAATATAAAGGTATTTCCAATCTGGATGTGAAATCACTATCATAATATTACTGTATTGCTATTATTCATCTTTCTTTAATAGAATATATATATATATATATATATATATATATATATATATATATATATATATATATATATTGGGGCAGACAGTGTAGTAAAGGATTGATATGTTTCCCTCTGCTCTAGGTTTTAATTAAAAATCTGGATTTGGCTTTGAGCAGGGTGGGCATCCAAAGCCTTCCAAACCAGGGCTGACTGGACGTGGTTTGTGCAGGGAATTATTAGCTATTATCATATGCTTCAGGTGTGTAAGCTTTGAAGTGATCTGGAGCTCAGACACTTAGGGCTCTCCATGCCTTTAGAAAGAGACTATAGGGTTGATTCATGGCTTTGCGGCAAAAACCTAAAAACAATGCACAAGTGTTTCCATATGGACAATTCATACTAGCAAGCGCAGGGCTGGCACACATGCGCATCGTACAAAATGGCATGTGCAAAGTGCGAGAGAAAGTTTCCGATTCTTGTGCAAACTTGTGCATTCTGCATGAAATTCAACTCTTTTTATGTGCAAGTGGCCCAGCTCCTTGCATATTTTGCTGGCTAAGTTGTTCACTGGTCCCCAATAGCCCCATGTTTCTCCCCTGTCTTACTGTTTAGCAGTGGCGAATTTGCTCCTCCAGCTTCTGTGTTTGAGGCGAATTTCTATTATAGCATCTGCTTCATTCATTTTGCAGTTAAAACTTGAGAACGATATATATATACACTGCACTTCATACTCCTTTTTTATGTAACGATGGTAGATTGTAAAATGTATTTGAGTTATGGAATGATAATATAAAGTAAATAAGATGCAAATGTTTAATGATTGATGTATCTTTGAAGAAAATATCAATAAAGGGAGTCAATTTGCACATGAAATCTTACGGCATGTGCAAATTTACACGCAAAAAAAAGGCTCCCAAAAATGTGTCTAATGAATCAGGAAGAAAAGAAAAAGCGTGAGCAAACCATTCTTGCCTATGAAAAGTATGCGCAAATACGCTTTGGGGTGGCTGCCACCAGACCTGCACCCAGTTAGTAAGGAACTGCATGTGCATCAAGAAGATGATTGGGATTCAAATAACAGGCATTAGGGTGACAAGATGGGTCCTCTTTTAGCGAGATGAGTTTCCTCCATAAGTAAGCTTTCTGCGTTCCCTAGGAGAAGTTTGTCTATGAGTCATTTACCAGCAACCCAGTTAGTTTAAGTGCTCCAGGAATTCTTTTGCTTTTATACTAAATTGTATGATGCCTCACCCCCATTTGATAGTGTTAAAGCTGATACATTTTTGAAGATACTTCCTTCCTGGCACTGGTGAAAATACATAGGGGCCACCTAGATAACAGTGGAGGAAATTTGTTTTGTGATTGAAACTGTCAAAAGCTCCGGGGCTGGATGGCCTCACAGGCCTTTATTATAAGAAATTTCAACAGCTCCTAGTACCTCATCAGGCACTCTGGTTCCATAGTATAAGGGGGAAGAGGTGGTGTTGGGTAATCTGAATATAGCCCATATTAGTGTTCTTCCAAAACCGGGAAAGGATCTGGGGGAGTGCAATAACTTAGCCCATCTCCTTAATTAATCTCAATTAGAATTTTTTAACGAAGGTGTTGGCAGTGAGACTCAATTCCTTTCTGGCCAATAATGTGCACTTGGATCATTTAGGGGTCACACTCAGGAGACAAGCATCAGACCAGGAGAGTGACTGGTGTGATCTCTGCCGTTCAGTCCAATTGGGATGACAAGGGGAGGATGCCTTAACCTGGGATTACATGTTTTACTTTCGAGGAGACAAGGATTTGGGGAGCAGTTTCAAATCTTCCAGAGACCACAGGACAGTAGCTGGGATTAAGGATTTTCAGTCAGAAGTGATATCTATCACGATATGGTAGGCATCAGGGGTGTCCATTGTTCCCATTACTATTTGTACTTTCTCCTCAGATGCAACAATATAATATTAAAGGAGTGAGGTGTGGGGGGAGGGAGCACAAGTGTGCGCTTTTCGCCGATGATGTGCTAATGATGCGCTCCTCTACCTACACCTCGCTACCCACTCTATTTGGGGCACTCCAAACATTCACTGACATTTCAGGTTTGAAATAATAAATCTGAGGCCTTAAATCTCTCCTTGCCTTACCCAGTTATAGGTAGTCTGATGTAATCATTTCAAAATAGCAACCGGAGAGCCTGACATACTTGGGGCTGAAATTGACTTTGCAATGTAATACTTTATATTAAACTAATTACAATCTGTTTCACAAGCTATTGCTTGATCTAGGGTTGTGGTCTGAGCTGATGCTGTTCTAGGTTGGGAAAATAAGAGCTGTCGAAATGATATTTCTACCATGCCTATTTTATTTATTTAGGACACTTCTGGTACCAATACTGAGAGCGGACCTTAGTAAATTTCAACCCATCCTTAGATTCATTTGGGCAGCAATGGGAAGTAGAATTGGTAGTAAGGCGTTATTTACGGCACAATGTAAGGGGAGGTTGGGTGTTCCTGATTTTATAACTATTATGTGGCAACCCAGCAGGCACAGTTAACACAAAGCTGAGGTGGGTAGCTATCGAGCAGGGGGTGTGTATAGGCCAGTTGGTGGATGGTATTATGTGGATGTCTAAGAAATATAGGCCCCCTATATTATGTCCCTCACATTCACACTCTCTGACATTGTGGTATTCTATAAATAATATATATATATATATATATATTATAAGTGGCCCTTGCACCTTGGATCACACCCCTCTTACGCCAATTTGTGGTAATCTGGATTTTGAGCCTAATAGAAGAGCGGTATATCTGGAATGGTGGACACAGAAGGGTTTATATTAGATTGCTGACTTTTTTCCCCTAATAGATTGAGGAAGTTAGAATATTTCCGGGAAAAATTCCAATTATATGAGGAGGTTTCGCAAATCTCACATTATATATCTTTGCAGAGAGATAGAGCTACCTTGGCAACAACAGTTTCTGAAAAATTATGTTTATAATGTCCCAGAGGGAGGGGGGCATTTTGACCCTCTATAACCAGAGAAAAGCTGTATTACATGCGTAAATGAGAAGGGGATCTGGCTAAACCTGGGATAGGCAAGAGTGGGATCGCTTGGCCTCTAATAGTCCTAGGGGTTCCTTGAATACTGCCTTGCTGGATGCCAATGTGAAGCTGTTATGTCAGTGGTATATGGTTCCCAGTAAACTAGTGGCTATATATACTTTGGTCTCACCTATCTGTTTTAGGCTGTGTGGGCTAAATGGGGTGTCACGGAAATCCACTCACCTGCCCTTCACTCCAGGACTGACTCCGAGCGGCGCGCTAAGGCGGCTTTCACTCGGCTAGTGCATGAGGCACAGGTGGCGGCTCAAGCAGCGCAGTGCACTTGCATCCCTGGCAGCCTCTCACGCATGCGCGCGCTCATGTCCTCTTTACGCCCTCCGGTGGCCCTGCAGGCACTGCAGCAACTGGAGGATAATTCAAATCGGCCAATGAGCCACATTGTTATTCTGGGGCTGAAAGCCCCTCCTGATACTTGATCTAAACAACCATCAAGTTGTTCCTGGGCCAATGAGGCCAACGCTTTTTATGCCTGTATAGCAGCAAAATTAGTAATAGCAAGACAATGGAATATATATATATATATATATTTATATACATTTAATATACCATTATAATCACGGTCTGTGCTCAAACCGTACAATACCAGTACTGTAATAATAAATTATACAAGTGCTACACCAAATAAGTTGAATTGTTAATATATACATAAAGAGTGATTGGTAATACTAATTATCACATAAATCAAGTGCTGTAATGCCCCATGTCTAAGGGGCAGGTACAAAACAAAAGACTATAAAAGTTGGCCCGAGCACATCCGGTGCAAGCAACAATAAAAGCAGATTATGCCCACAGTGTAATCTAAGTCAAGATGGTCATGCTTCCTGCACCATTCGCAGCTCCTGTCACTTCTCCTGGGAATGAATTTTGTTTGTTGGTTTGGTTTACGGACAGCTCAGGTAAACAGACTTCACTGATACTGAAGTTATACGGAGAATGTTCATGCTTTGACATGCATTACATTACAAAATTGCAGTTTATAGGGTTAGCATTTCATTTTTTGGAATTTGTACAGTGAAAAATCCCTTTACTATGTTTCTATTATAGTTATATATTTTGACAGTAATCAGGCCTCTATACTCTTTGATAATGCTTTGCTCTTATGTACCTTGAAATATGTGATTTCATTTTATCTCTTTGGGTGGCCGGGTTTATAAGAAGATTTAATGTAGTCATATAGTGCCAAAATCAGCAAGATTAGAAAATTCTGAATTCTGAACGGAAGGTTTTCCTTAACGAGCAAATTTCCAGTGATGCTTAACATGTCAGGGAGGCTGACTTTAAATTAATACAATTTACAGATAATCAATGAGAGGAGACAGAGCTAGTTAAATCATCCTTGCAGGTTTAAACAGCAATTCACTTACTGTAACATTTCGAAATGTATATGTCTTGTTGCTGAATGCTGTCTGCTTTTATTGATATAAGGCAAAACAAGCCAAAGCAAGGCAAATACTGTTCCAGCAATATTCAGATTTTTAAAAAAAAGACCCTTAAACTGAATCTGCAAATCTAGTTAACACGGCCAAATGTTGACTGTGGGAAACTATCCTTAATTCAAGGCTTACCTGCTCTGTTCTATCTTGCAGTTTGTCCTGAAATGCACCAGGCAGTGCTGCTTCTAAAGTCAGTTGAGGTTCATGTCAAAGGGTTTTTTTATAACCTCCCGCTCATTGACTGGTCCATTAGCCAAAGCTGGGCTCACACTGACCTTAAGACCTGAGTGGTCTATGAACAACTTACCCTCCCCTAACATGCATTACCCATTGTAGTGCTCTGTTTGATTTCAGTGTGATCCTGTAAATGTTCATCTCTGCTATTCTGCTGCTAACCTTATCCTCCCTAAACTCTGCCTGGAACAACCCTTTACCTGTGCCTGACTATTCACTTGGTTATCCCTTTGTCACGATCCCTGGAGGAATGACATTCCTTGTAGGACCCTTGATTCTCTGTTTAGAAGTCTTCTGTTTAACCCTTTGGCACTATGCTTCCTGGACTCATCACTTATATATTACCTGGTATGTCTCTGGACTGTCCCATCTTTGCTTGATCCAGCTTTTCATTGGTCTTTGCAACCTCAGCTATTATCACTTAACCAGCACATCCGATTTCTGGGGGCAATAGAGTGCTGGTATGGTATATAACACCTCCTACCAGTGGGAGTGCTACAGTAGGTGAACTGTGCATTGTTAGATTGGGAATGACAGCTGTACAAAGACTAGTGACTAGTGTGTATTAGCATTAATTTTGGTCACTCTGTGTGTCCGGTTTGACAACCACCCCTTGGGGCATTCTGATTTCCCCGCTATGTGAAACCCTGCCAATCCCCTGCACTCCTTACCTCGTGTTTCTCTATGGCTTTGTGTAGCCCTATCCACTGTAACTGAATGCCGGGGGTGCCGCGTTCTAATAGTAGCTAGATCCCTTTCCAGTTTCTCCACAATGTGCGGCTGAAGAAGCTTATTGTGCAGTGGGAACGTAGGCAAGGTATGTATAGCAGCCCATGTGGAGGGTTTCACACGGGAAATCCTTTTTTTTTGTCCACTTTAAAGTGAATCTATTACCAGGAATGCTATGGGCTTCAATGCATGCAAAAACAGCAAAAACACTAACGGATAGTGCCAGGTGCGCCAGGCGCTGTACACAAAACCACATTTATGAGAGCGAATCTGGTGAGCGACTCTAACAGCGCCATGTAGCATCACATGTATTATTACAGGCAGCTCAGCGTATAGCGCCGGTGCTCTAGCTTCCAGAGCGCCAGGTATTACCTTTCGCTCAGTGTCGCTCTCCCATACATTTCAATGAACGTTAATTTGCTTGTGTTTAAACAGCGTGTTTGACATTTTTATTTTTTAACTCAAATCATTGTGTGACCTCTCCTAGTTGCAAACAAACATTTTTAGAAACGTTTTTTTAACTTTTTTTATTTTTATGCAGAATTGTCATTACAGGTCTGACATTAAAGTGTTATTGTCCCAGTGTTAAAACAATGTTATTCCATGTGTTTTTTCTTTGTTGCTTTTGTATATGTGTATAAAAGCAGACTTTAATGACACAGCAGCTGGCACTCTGTGCTATAGCGACCAGATTTAGAGGGCGTGTTAGAGTGCCCAACATATATCACATATATCACATTCATCAATGCCGGACAGGTTACTACAGCGACTGAAGCGCTATGTTACAGTGCCCGATACCCGCTTACAATGTCTACTAGCAGTTGCTCTAAGCGTCGCTATACAGACGCTCATCTGCCGATACCTGGCGTTAGTAATGAATCAGCCTCCACATTGGAATCGATGGACAGGTCTGACTTTTTAAAGAAAAGTTAAAACATTTATGCAAATCTATGGGGGATGGAGTTTATTAAAATAAAATAGCAGAAATAGTAACTATGCATTAGAAGGTTTATAGATCTGCTGTTTTATTCAGAGGCTCAGTTTTGGAACCATGGTCCCTTGATATAGTTAAGTAAGGCCCTTATTTATGAAGGAATAGCGACAGGTAGCGACTGGTGAGCGGCCGGTAATGACGGGCCCCGCCACGAGAACGCTGGCTCCCCATCACAATCACACATTTATCAAGCCAATCCTGCTTAGCGACTGAGATAGCGCCAGATAGCCACTCATTCATCATTATTCCAGCCTCAGCCCACAGCGTCAGCGTCTGACCTTGAACAGCGACAGGTATGACCTCTCGCTACCTGGCACTCTCCAATGCATTTCAATGGAACAATATTTAAATATTCATAATTAATTGTTATTAATTTTTTTTTTTTTTTAAATGTGAAAATTTCTGTGACCCCTTCTGCCATTTTAAATAATTTTTTTAAGGTAAAAAAAATAAAAAAAAATGTACAGAATTGATATTACAGGTCTGATATTAATGTATTCATATTACAAAATTATTTTAAAAACTTGTTTTTTTTGGTTTCCAAAAATATGGTTGTTTGGGGGTTAAAAAACTACTTTTAACCCATCGCCGCCAGCGCTCTGGGGTTTAAACATGCATTTTACAGCGCAATAATTTTTTGAGCGTGATTTGTTAATGAATATGGTGGAAGCCGGTCGCTCTGACCAGTCACTATCATGCGCTCCCATACAGTGCGGAACCTGTCAAATAGCGACTCCTCACCCAATATTCAACATTACGGCAAACCGACTGAGTCGCTATCAACTACCGAACAACGGCCAAGCACAGCGACTACTAGCGGGCGCTCTGAAAATGCCGCTACAGTCGCTCAACTGTCGCTACCTGCCGCTGTTAATGAATCGGCCTCTAAGTATTTTTGAATGGTTGCACCTTGTTGGGCAATTAGTATCATGTGTGTCAAATCTGCAGCACCAACATTTCTTTGTGCTGTTTTCTTTATTTCTTGGGAGAATAATTTTGCGCTCATAAGTTGCTGCAGCTAAAATAATGCTTTATGTACTATAACCTAAAGGACAGGAAATAAAAGTACCATCTTAGCGGTTGCACTCAATTACTTTGCACATGAAGCAGAGTAGGGAAGAGTCACTAAAACTTTTATTGGGGATATGAATAAAAAATAATGGGTCCTTGTGTTAAAATGTAAAGTATATTTAACAGTATTAATCTTGCTACCAGGAAGGAAATGGCATGCAAAGACAGGCTAAGCCAGTATTATAGCGTCATGAAAGTAGCAGTATATGCTAGCTAATAAAGTCTATCATTGCTAGATATACAGTACTAAGCTGCGAAGTTACAGCAAAAAAAGAAATAATAAAAAAAAAAAAAGAAATGCATGCCTATACAAAGCCTCTATAATATCTAGAGAAAAAAGAATGTAAAAACACTCTAATTTCCTCACCTCAAGGATAATTCCAGTAAAAATTAGCCAAAGGGTCACCCTATAAAAGGCAACTCTGGCTATGTATGCCATTGTTTATAGAAATGCGGCGTGGGAAATTTTCCTAAACAACAGCAGCTAGTATTTTCCATTCACATAGAACAGAAGATGCGTTTCCTTTTAACTGATATCAAAGGCCAGGGCTATATATTTTGGCAATAATAAGAAACTTCATTGTAAAGCGGTTGTGCATGCATTTCCTTCCTCATTTGGGGCAGAATTTATCTGTCTGCAGGAAGAAGAATATTGGGTTAATGTTCCCTGAAAAAGGAAGTTGCATTTTGGGAATTCAGTACAAGACATATAAATACATTTACAAACATTCAGTAGGTCATGGCTACATTTTTTTATTTTGTCTTATAGTGCCTTACTTGGTTTACTGGTCAGTTACCAGGTATGCAGAGCTGTGTCTACCTGCTCTGTACACTGCAGACTGGTGATTGAAGCCGACCTATCATCTAATGCACTATTCTAAAAGGATATCCCTAGAGTAAAGGCTCATAATTAACATGATTCTCATTATAAAGCCCTTGGCTACTCAACTCCCCACATTTGGATGACCAATCAGCCCCAAATATGTCTACTCCAAAGGAAATAGGAGATCCATGCACAGACCCAGAGTGATGATGATGAGGGGTGGGAACTCTAGATTTTAAAAGATTTTTTAATGGGTCCCATTTAATGGGCATCTGTAGTCATGAATGTATAAGGTACTTATATTTCCTCCTCTGCTGCTCAACTATTTGGGGTTTATGCTTTAAAGTGGACCAAAACCCAGGATTATTACTCTCCCAGGTTTTGGTCCTCACCCCAGAGGCATCCTGATTTGGGGAGCCCCACTTTGTAACCCCCCCAGATCACTCATAAAAACTCACCATTCCCTGGTCCTACATGCATGGTATGCATGGGTGTGCAGGCACCCATTTACCAATGCCTGGTGCAGGTGCACGAATGGCTAAAGGTATAGTGTAGTGAAGCCGCAGCATCTAAATCTGTTACTTTTTCCTGCTGCAGAGTAAATGTGTTACCTTGAGATACATCAGTGGTGTTAAAAAATTGTTATGTGATTTATTATTAGCGCCAGGTATCGACAGATGAGCGTCTGTATAGAGGCGCTTAGAGAAACTGCTAATAGATGCTGTAAATGGGTATCAGGTGCTGTAACAGAGAGCCTCAGTCACTGTAGTAACCTTGCCCACATTGATGCATGTGATGTATGTTGGGCGCTCTAACACCAGTACAGTGCTGCAGGGAGTGAGAGGTAGCGCCAGCTCAGTGCGACCGACTCTCGGTGCTCCACACTATACTTATCAAAAAAGGACACACACACAACGCTGGCGCTCTAAATCTGATTGCTATAGCTTAGAGCGCCAGACGCTGTGTGATTAAAGTCTGTTTTTGAACACATATACACCTGAAACAAAGCAAAAACACATGGAATGACATTGTTTTAACACAGGGACATTAACACTTTAGTGCCAAACCTGTAATGACAATTCTGCATAAGAATATAATAAGTCAAAAAAGTTTCTAAAACTGTTTGTTTGCAGCCAGGAAAGGGCACACAATGATTTGAGCAAAAAAAAAAAAAAATGTCAAACACGCTGTTTAAAGCAAATAAACGGTCATTGAAATGTATGGGAGAGCGACACTGAGCGAAAGGTAATACCTGGCGCTCTGGAAGCTAGAGCGCCAGCGCTATACACTGAGCCGCCTGTAATAATACATGTGACGCTATGTATCACAAACTAATGGTCTGATGTGTTTACTTTGCAGTAGGAGAATATAATAGATTTATCAGCTGAGAGGCAGAGAAATGTCTGCAGTAAAAATATATTCAGCCCAACGCCAACAGACCTGCAAATGATATATGTCTTTTAAAATATGATGACCCAGGATGATCCTCTTCCTTGGACCTCTATAGTATCAGTAACTCTATGTGTACTTATATCCACTCATCCACTTTTACACTTTTCGCCATTGTCAAAATAAATTGGAAGTAAGCTATTTTTCATGAATGTCTGACAGGTACCTGCAATTTGACCTTGACAAAACTCGACTAATTATCCTTACTCTTTTTCCTTCGAATGACTCTTGACATTTCTCTCAAAGTTTAATGGTACCAGCATCCAACCCAGCTTACTAGCTTTCTGCCTTAATGGAACCTTCGTATCTAGTCTTCTTTTAACCCATCAAATCAGCAGTGTCTCTAAACCTGCCTTATTCACTTTTATTACTAAATGGCATTACATTTCATTGCATCACTAAAACACCTCGTTTTCAACAAGAAACCACCAATGTTTTTTTTTTGTAACTATATTTTTTAATGCAGAATCCTGCACCATCAGCTGAAGTATATTATGAATACTATAACTTTCCACCACCATTCATCTGCCCCTCTCTGTATTTTTGCCATTTTCTTTGTTAGCGTCTACTTTACATAATATTCAGATTCATACTAATTTTCTTTACCTATTTTTCCACTGCCCCTTCACTGCACAACAACACCCATTACCCACATTAGTGTATATTGGATTGATATGTCTATTGGAAATATAGATTTATGCATATAACTCTTTCTTCATCGCCCAATCCCTTTTATTCATTATTATGTTTATCATGTTTAATACTTAGGGCTCCAGGGTACTAGTACTTTGAAACATTGTGTGATACTCATCTATAATTGTGGTTAGTAATTTGAGGATAGTTATAGATATATATTTATAGATATATATTTATTTATCTTCGGTTCCTGCTTGTCATTTTGAAGGCTGATTCACTACTAGCACCACATATCTGCATGTGAGCGTCTGTATAGCGCTGCTTAGAGCGACGATGTAAGCAGGGCGCTGTAACCTAGCTTCTCGGTAGCTGACGCGACACTGTAGTAATCAGTTTAGGATTGATAAATGTGATGTGTGTGTGGTGCTATAGAAGCACTCTCCCTCATTCACTGCAGCATCTAAACGTTACAATGCTGCTGTGAACCACCATTGTTTTTAAAAATGAGCAGCTGTGTTATTTTCCACCCACATTACACAGCTAGCTTTGATGCGCCCTGAGTTATAATGAATATTGATTTTTTCAGTTGTTTTTAAATGTGTCTATATATATTCTTTTTTTTTTTTTGTATTTTTTTAACCCAGGTGTAACCCAAAATACCTAATCGTGTGTGTAGACAGACAATACTGTGATAAATAAAAACAAAACACAAATGTATGTTTAAAAATAGAAATTGTTTTTATTTTACAAACAATGGCAACATGGCATAAACAAAAAGCTGCACAGTGGCAAATTAAATTACCCCCACCCTGTATCTTGTTGTGCAGCTCCGGCAGCATTTCCTGTGATTCCCTCATGAACTGCCACAGTATGTGTTGCTCTTCAATGCAAGCTGTGGGAAAGACAATACACAATTAAGTACTACAGCTTTACAAATACGGTATATCCTTATGATCTTTGTAAAAGATTGATGTTTACCATAAAGTCACTACAAAGATTTTTATGTGTGATGGCAAAGTAAATTTATCTGTGGAGCCATTCAACCTAACCACCATAGTCTAACATCAAAGCAAATAACCCAACCAATAAAGGCTTACTTGACCACAGGAAGAATTTAGTTAATATAGTGGCCAATAACACCTGAGGCAAATTAATCCAAATATATGTCGAGTGAGATTTTACTAGAAATATTGTTTAAAATCAAAACAATTGGGAATACAGATTTCAAAATAATGCATGAATGTAAGAGCAGCACATAAAGTACCTAAGCAAGTGCTGCCTTTATCAGGTAGCGTCAAGTTACATTAGCAGGGGCAGGAAACGGGCATGCTTTGAGCCCATTTTGATTGATTATTTAGAAAGGACTGCTACTAACATGGGTACATGGTCATGGACACATACACAAGCATTTCTAAAAGCTTATTGTCACAAATCACATTACTCACCATCACAGCTGTAGCCTTGGCCCATGCTGCTGGAGACTCTGGGAGCCTCGTGGGTGGGGAGAATCATGACTGGGAACGTGTGCGTGGCAACTTCTATGTTTAGGAAAAAAACACAACAGATACAAATATAAGAACATAGTATGGTTTATTTAATTTGTAATCCAACTATTTAGCTGTAGTAAAGAGTTCAATGTGGATAATTATTGTAGCACACTTGGCCATGTGTTAGCTATAACATAGCTACATGAGCAAGCCACATAATTGTTGGATACCCTACTGTTCTAGAGTCAACATGGGCACTTCACAACTGCAGGCAGGCAACACAGGATGCATATAGCTGTTGAGCTTTATTAATGTCAGCCTTACCTCTAACATGCCGGTTCCCAGCTAGGCCAACATCGGTGGAGGAGGTGGCAGCTCTATGATGCCCTGAAAAATAAATTTGGACAAAATTTTACACACAAGACTGTTGCAAATGACCAGACAATCAAAACAATGAAGGACACTCACCAGGGATGAGATGTTGCTAGTTTCCCAGGGAGGGCTCTGAGATGAAGCCGGGATGCCGCTGCTCCTCCATTTCCACCCAGCAGAGCCACCCTCCTCCCTCTCACTTCCCGAACCCTCAGGGAGTGTGGTGGAGTCCCATTCCTCCTACCCACCGGGACTCCCCACTTGAGAGTGGCCCCAGCGGTAGTTTGACTCTGCCGAGTCTACTCAGAGGAGCTGAGGCTCCACACCATCCTCACCTCAGCAGCAGGCTTCACTGGGGCTTCCACTTCATCATCCCCTTCCTCCCCTTGGTCCTCGATTTGGCACCATCGAGAGGGTCCCTTCCCCGCTGAGTCAACAGAACCAGGGACTCTGGCACTTGAAGTCTGACCAGCGCTGCTGGGTGAACTTGGGCCTCAAGTCTGTTTTGAAGCGCCGGAACAGTGAACGGTGTGCCTCACGCAGTGTGGAACAAGAGGGTGGGGTTCATTCCAATATCTGGTCTGAGATTAAAAAAATGGTTACACTAAAGAAAGCTGGGGGTTTAGTTATAGAAAATGCAACAGCATTGCAAGATATAATAGCTTCCTATAGCACCAAATATCATGCATTAAATACTGTACTTTGGAGGGATCATATATATTTCCATGTCTACAAGCAGCAGGGTCTTTAAAGCTAAAAGCATGCCATTCCCAAAGAGTTGTAATGTATTTAGTATAGAATATTTTTTGATAAAGGGGCATTGTATCGAGAGTACAGGCAAGGACCATTTTTTTATGACTGCAAAGCACAATTGACTTTGTGATATATTGAAAGTCTATAAAAAGCGCTGAGTGACCTGAATACTTTCTATACCTTCTAAGCCTGCCAGGACCAATATTTCATGGAAGTAATTGACACGTTCATTTTGATAGGCATTCTTGTAAAACAACAGAAAGCTGCATTAGAATTGGAGCTTTCACCATATCTAGTCCATTCTCTCTCTTAGGTAAAATGCTCAGCGTTATTTTCTTTCTTATGCTTGGGGCTTCCCTCCAGGCTATGGTGATTTAATCCAACAATATTGACTTTATGTGAGCCCTACATGCTTGTTCTAGAGAACTGACTAACACTGTGTTATACTGTGCCAAGTCTTTGTGCTGTTACTGTGATATTATTTTAACAAACTAGGGCAGGTGTTTCTGCAGCCCGTTAGCCTCGCCCTTGGCACTAACATATCATGTCATATCATGATGCGGGCAAGTTCCTTCCCATGGTCATACCCGTCAATCAAAGTTTTACAGATTTCACTTTTTGTATCATAAGGATCTATAGTGCTCTACAGAGATGAAAAGAGCAGTTGGGTATATTTTAACACCCTCGTCCAATTTTGTTTCAAGCTCAAAGAAATCCAAAGTAATTGGCTTTCAGAACAAAAAAAAAAAGATATTGTTACATAGGCGGTAGTTACCAAATGCAAGACCAAAAACATATTGTAGCCTAAAGTATGTGTCCACCTCTCCTGACACATGTTTAAAAAATCATCTGTTACAAAACTTTCTGCAGAGTACAGAGCTTGCGGTATCAACACTGTGGATGCTCTTGTCAGTTTTATTTTTTTTTTCTCTTTTGCAAAAAATGCTTTAATAATTAAAATCTGCATATGTTACATGGCAAAAAGGAATGCATTTGGATTGCCTGGGTGTCAAAAGACGTACGTAATTTCACTGATAGCAGGTTGGTAAACATAGTCCTGAGAGTGCTCCAGCAGGTGGGGGGCTCCTCTTCCAAGGATCTCACTGGGACAGTCCACACATACTCAGCACCAAGCCTTGGCCAACACGAAATCTCTGCCATAAGGCTGTTCCGGCGAGCATGCTTTAAAAGCATAAATGGTTCATCCCCAGGCTCTCAAGGGCCAAGTTATGGATAACTCAGGTTAAGTGCCACATAGGATAGCTGCTTTTGGTCTCAAAGTGTGCTAAGAGGAGGCGCCCAAGGCTCATCCCAGAGGGGAGGTGGAGTGTGCCACCTGAGTCTGAGAGCTTAGGTCCTCTTTGTATTCCTTCTTGTGTGGAGGGTGGACCAGTATCCAGTAGGCTTCCACCTGTGCATCAAGACCACGGAAGAGCCCAGTGCCTTGGGAAGCCCTCAGAGAGAACTGAATATGTACAGAAAGCCTTAGGAAGTAGCATAACCCGCAGGGATGGAAAATAGGAACTCTACTTTTGAGACTAGTGTTAACAGACCATATGCCGGGTGCACCAGGCTGGTGTTCAGCTTCTGCTGAGAATTTGGATATCTGAGTAATTTGGGTATAGGCTGATTTATCAGGCTACAGAAGCACTTTAATAAACTTCCCCAAAAAACATATTCAATATTTTTTTATTTAATAGGAAATGAGAAATATTTCTAAAATGTGCAGAAGTAATAGCAGGACATGTATAAGGGTGAAAGATTTCTGTAAAAGTATATGTGTAAGCCACTGTAGTTACTCAGTGTCAATATGTGTTCAGTGTATGCGATGTGTTCAATCAACGCAGATTATAGGTTTTCGTTTGAACCATTGTAGTCTATCCATTAAAGAGGAGATTGAAATTGCTCACTTTTCTTCATGCCTGGACCAGAGATATTAGTGCTGCCAGGAACCATTATGTAGCATATTACAAAGCACAAGTCATTTATCACGTGGTATATCTTTACATTTGTATTTTCTATGGTACAGACATGACAGGTGGACATTTGTCAGTTCTATCGACAGCATGGTAACAAAAAGATAAGAAAATATACCCAGGACTGATCAAGAAATGACATTAAAAGCACAATATTGCTGTAGGTTATTTACAGGACGTTTGACTTCGGCCAGTGATACAGATCCATGGATGGACATAGGGATGAACAAATCCACTGAACTTCAGGTTCGACAAAATCGGCTAAACTTGCCATTAAAGTTCGGTTCGGTTCCTGGACTCGACCAGAACCCTAACCACATTGAAGTCGATGGGGGCCCAAAAAGGCTGTAAAATGGGGGGTATCCTAAATTATGTAGAAAAGACACGGGGTGAACCCCTTCACTGGTTTATCAAAGCCCCAAATAGGTATAAAGCAAGAGGTGAAAATAGTAGTTTTAACAAAGCCCAAAAGGGTGTAATGCAAGGTGTACCAACAAGTAATGAGGGTGGTCTGCACTCCATACATTAAAATGTCCATTTATTAGTTAGATTAAAAATATCTCCAATGTCAATAAACATAGTCCTGGCGAAAGTAAGTTGTTGTCAACAACTTACTTTCGCCAGGACTATGGTCATTCACTGATTTTAGAGGTTTGCCAATTGACTTTGGAGATGTTTTTAATCTAACTAATAAATGGACGTTTTAATGTATGTGGACCACCCACTTTTTCAAGATTTGATCAAGTTTGAGACTGCCCAGGATCGAGCACCCAGCTTCTTAGCGGTAGACCATTAACACGATCTTTTCCTTGTGTGCCAACAAGTAAGTTGGCTTTTCAAATCCCCAAATATGTATAATGCAAGGGGTGCCAGCAAGTAAGTTGGTTTATCAAAGGTCTAATGCAGGGTGTGGCAACAAGTAACTAGTTTTATCAATGCCACAAATATGTATAATACCATGGGTGGGAAAACGTAAGCAGTTTTAACAATGCCCAGAAGGGTCTAATGCAAGGTGTGCCAACAAGCAACTAGTTTACCAAAGCCAAGAAAGGTCTAATGTAATGTGTGCCCACAATTAACTAGTTTATCAAAGCCCAGAAGGGTAAAATGCAAGGTGTGCACAAAAGTAACTAGTTTATTAAACCCCAACAAGCTCTAATGCAAGGGTGTAATGCAAGGTGTGCAACAAGTGAGTTGGTTTATCAAATCCCCAGATAGGTATAATGCAAGGGGTGAGAAAAAGTAAGTAGTTTTATCAAGGCCCCATATAGGTATTTTCACAGTGTCACAAAAACAGGATAGTTATGTCTGTCACAGAAACAGGACTCACCAGCAGAAGGCTCCTAGGTTCCTAAGCGGCCATAAATGCATGATAGGTTGGCCTGCTGGTAACGTGTACATGCCAGTGCTAGCGTGGCTCATCATTGCGCCAGGCGTGGCTCATCATTGCGGCAGGCTTATAAGCACCCATGCACGCGTATGTTAGTCTCGTCTAGCTGTTCTTGCCCATGCGTACACATGCATGCGAATTACATGTGTGCAAAATGGCAGCCGCTTGTGTGGATGCTGCCATTGAAACAGGGTGAGGTCAAATTCCCTAGTAGTTAACAAGTATGAAATTGAAGTTCCCCTGTGTGCTCCAGACCAATGTAACAGGAGGTACGCAAAAATTTGAGCCACATTTTGGAACAACAGGTGCCATCACCCATTTATCCTACTCCTTTAAATAGCCATTGCATATACTATAATAAGGCAAATTTTCCACACCATGTGTGTAGAGTCAACTAATCCCATGTACAGTGGGTCTTGCTTATTATGTAAAGACTCTAAATGTAATAATGCAACCAGGTTACATGACATAAAGAGGACTAACCGCCGCATCCCAGGTACTTGTCACAAATCCAAAGTTGCCTGAAGTCTTCACCATGATATCCTCTGCCATTCAGTGCTTATCTTTGCTGTGTAAAAAGCCACTTCTCAATACAGTGTTGCCGCTACCTCATATTAGAAACATAGCCCTTTATTAGCACTCAAACCAAAGTGAAAACGTCATTCCTTGGATGCACACTACTTGCTGTAAAAAATCCACACTTTAAAACTTCAAGTTGTTTAGCAGCGCTGGCCACTGCCCGTTATGATGCATGTCCACTTCCGTTGAAGGGGTCCCCCTTTCTGACTGACATGCGTTTCGTCGAATGACATCCTCAGGACCTTCATCTGTGAAGAATAATGAAATAGATGACAGTTTGAAGTCCGTTATTAGTATTTGATTATTCTTAAAACTATTCGCTACTAGAGCTGAAAAATAACACCTTATAAAATGTGTATATTCAGTTATAAATAAAAATATATATAAATACATATGTAACATCATTAAAAGAGCAAATATATATATATATATATATATATATATATATATATATTAGATAAATACTTTATCCCATTCAAATTAGTGGGTTTTAGCCCTTAAATGGGAACATTAAACACTAAGCATAAGGACTATTCTATCAAACGTGCTCCAATATAATAAGAATTCTCTAAGAAGCAGTTCAAATCTACTTCGGTATTCAGTCCTCCAGGCGTGAGGGACCCTAATTCTAATAACTCACTGGTCAGTTGGGGCAGTCTGTGGACGATTTATACAACTCATAGTATAAAATCTACCGTCATAAAATATAGTAAAGATTGTATCCATTTTATTGCCACTCTGGAGAATTAGGAAAACTGTGTACTAGTAACAGCGGTTGTGGCTACCTTGTATATCATCATTCCCCAAAGAGAAGCAGTGAAACACTTTCTCCAGATGGTACATAGGGCTACACTGAGTTTATCTGTAAGGCTTTGGAGTTCTCATTACAACATAATTATTTTTAGTTAAATGATTCCTATCATCTTCAAATTGCCAGTGCACCAATGGGTGGGAAGTATGCCCCAAGCCTGCCACACTGCCTATAGAGATTGGGAGGGGGGAATGCCACACTGCATATAATAGGGAATGGGAGGAGGAAATGCCACACTGCATATGGGGATTTGGAGTGGGGCATGCCACATTGTGAAAAATGTAAAATGGGAAGGGGAATTCAATACTGCCTATGAAAATTGGGAAGGGGAATGCCACACTGCCTGTAATGGGGAATGGGAGGGGTGCCACTCTGTCTGTAATTGGGGATTCTGCAACTCATCTGTTATTTGGTTCTTGGGAGGATGGTGTTTTAAGGTAACATTTGGTTCAGCATATTTTTTTTCTTATTTTTCTTCTTTACATCCGAGATGGGCTTTATGGGCAGGTGTGTCTTACAGACAAAAAATACGGTATATAAAACCAACCTATTATCAAAAATGACAGGCCTTTAATAATAAGCCCTGGGAACTACAATGCTTCTCTAGTTTAACATTGGTGGAAAGTCCACCAATGGTGATGGGAGGAGTGTTGCATCTTTGGAGATGAGATCTAATTCCAGGAATTAATATATTTCTTTGGTCAATATACAGACGACCTGGTAATAACAATTATTATTATTATTATTATTATTATTATAAAAATTTGGTCAGGACTTCTGGGTGAAATTCCATTGTTTATCAGTTATATAAATGATAATAACTTAAATCTTTAGTTGAAGTGAATGCAGCATGCAAAGGAGTTGCCATATTTGGATGCCAATAATGTAAATTAAGGTAGAATCCCAACACATATATCAGAGAGTGCATGCAATTTAATTCTACATGTGCGGTGAGCTCACCGATGACATACATTTAAGGTTATACTGGTGGGCGAGATCCAAATGAAATTGAGCAGAGCTGAGGGACTTTGAGAAAGAAAGTTGGGATAATAAACTCCATGATAACCTAAATAATTGATCAAGCAAAGCTGGGCATAAGAGGAAGGGCTCATCATCATCAAACATTGATAACTAGGAACTGGATGGATTTTTCAGATAGGAACACATTTCCTACAGGCATGACTTTTTACCAATCTCTGATCACTGTCCAACATAGTGATTGCATTTAATTCAATTAAAGAGTTTCTGGTCCACAATCAGTGATTAGGATAGTGGGCGGTTTACGCTGGGGATGGGTCATTTAACCTGATTTTTTTTAACCAGTTTGAAGATAAAACATAATCTAAACCAGCAACAATTTCCATCCATCTGGGGACCCATTTTGTCCCCCCCTAACACTTTTTTATTTATTCCCTTTATTTTATTTTTTCTTTTTTATTTACTTATTCTCCAATTTAGGAGCATTCTGTTGCAATGCAACAAGAGTTTACTGAGTACTGAATGCTGTAGAAGTGCCATTTCTTTAGCTACAAGTTCTACATATTTAGCGATATATGCATAGGAACCTTCTGTAAAAGTTTAGTACTGCTTTAGAATCTTCTTCCAATTACATTTATTAGAGCTGATGTAAAGACACAATATATTTATGACTGTAGATGTTTCTTGTCACAGTTTTAATCATTTATAGAGTTTCAGATTTAAATAGTGCGGACCATATTGTGCTTTTCACAGCTTTTTATCTGATATACGATTTTCTCCTATAAATTAAAACCTACCAAAATGATTCTACTTTATTGCCTTGTTACATTTTTATGACCAGAAAGTCAAAGCACAATGATTTAGGAAAATACTAAATTAAATGGCATTTAGACATATCTTATTGACATTTCTTTAAAAATATAGACATTTATATCTGAATTTTGAGCATAGAGATCACATTGTATGTATTTTATTTATATAGAACCATAAAATGTAAATATAGTGTGTACAATAAATCTGTTAAATATTACTTTAAAATACACTGTGTTTCTTTTTAGAAAACAGACTTCAAAAAGATTTCAGTGCGGTGAATGATTTTGGCAGTGTTCATAAAAATCAATGTTTTATGAATAGCGGAGTCTCCACCTAATAAAGCACATGAACAGTGGCCAAGCAGGTAAGGAGCACAGGACTTGTGGGGAATGTGCGAGATGCTGTGGTTTTGTGATTTTACACAAAATGGATGTTGGCTTGCCGTTTGTGTAGGATAGGCTACACCAGAATGGCTCTGAAGTGAGTATTAAATCATGCATACTCAGCTAGTTACTTCCCACCCATATAGTTGAAATTCTCTCTTTATGCCTAAGAATTTTTGGTTGAAGTTTCAGGTTTGGGTTTTAGGTTTGTATTGTTTAAAGTATGTCTCCCAAGTCGAGCTGGAGAGATTATACTCTAGGTACATCATGGGTGAAAAAAATGTCAATCTGACCAGGTCTCTTTGCCAAAAGCTAACCATTTTTTACCTACTAATTCTAATGTCGTCCAAATCGTTGTGGAACAGCTTTCCAATGGTATGGTTACCTTTAAAGAAGACCAAACCCCAAACCCCAAACCCAGATTTGTGATGTGCAATGGCATTAAATCCCCAGGATCGCGATATTTCCACCTCATTCTGGAATCCCACAGCACATGCGCAGTCCTTGTTTAGCATCCCCATTTTAAAGTCTGCTGGTGAACGTGCCAAGGAAAGATGAAGCAAGGATGTTGTGGGGGGCTGCATCTAAACAAGGCATGATCAGGCATTCCCTGAGTGACACATCCTAAAGGTTATAAACTAACAGCTGCACATTGACATGCAAATACCTGAAGAGCATGTTTGCTCTTCTTGAGACACTTAAAATAACTGAATAGTGGTTGATGAGAAGGAGCTGATGTAAGCAGGTGTGAAAAATGTCCTTTTTTCCTGATTGATAACGAAATTACCAAGAGCCTGATTCCACCACATGACACAGTCAGAAACAATTAAAAAATATAGTTTGTATTGTGCATTGCGTTGGAAAGTCTCTCAATGAATAGCTATACAGTTTAAAGGGGGGGGCTCAAAGTGTGGATGCCATGTATTTTATAATATACGGATGTTGTTTGCTGAATTAAAAAGTAAAATAAATGAAACAAGCGCTATGAAAAAATATGCTATTAAAATACAAGAGATATAGTAGATAGATATATGGAGATGAAAAATAACATCCTCATTGACACCTAAATATTACAGATGGACATTAGCATAGTGTATTTTTTTATATGCTTCAAAAGCATTCTGGGCTTTTGTGGTACTTGCCATAGGTCAAGTTAAAGAACAGACGGCTGGGATTATGGACAAGTTCTACAGGAGGTGCTTTGGGTCAGGTTTCAGGACTTACTTTAGAAACAAATGTTTTCTTACCCATTATACAGATGATTCATTCTGCTGTGCTAATGTGTTAAAAAGGAACTATAGGCAACTCACCACTTTTTCATTCATGGTGTATGACACAAAATGACAGTTAATCAAGTGACCAACAGAAACTCTTCAGGTTGGATGTGTAAGCCCAGATACATGTTTTTTCACCCTGAGACGTGGTTGGAATCCTACCCTCTTGAATCAGATGGTGGGATTTCCAGTGTCTGCAAGGGTAATAGGAATATATGCGAAGGGTGCTAAGGGTTAGATAATTCATAAAAAAAGTTGCCATTTGGCTGCAGATACAGATTCTTGATGTTGTGGTTCAGGTGTAGTTTTGGATAAACTTGGCTATTGATCAGGTGGTCAGGTATAAATTATTTTTGAGTTTATGCAATGATTTTGGCTAAGGCTTTATAGAATGGATAAGTCATAGCTGACTGGTCATTTTCTCAGGGGTTATAGCTGGCACTCCTTCTTTGATATTATCTCATCTTCTTCATCCATGGCTGAAGCTCTAGCGATAGTCTTGCCTCAACCTTCAAAGCTTTTCATTGACATTGTACAATTCACATTCAGACAGTGGTGTGTTTTGGCATGCTTAACACGTTCTGTCACAGCAGTTAGTTTATTTTGTTCATGCCATGCAAGCACTTTTCACCACATACCTACATTATTTAGATAGTTGTGGGTGTCATGGCATTAATCCTATTTGTATTTTCTCTTTGTAGATAGAAAATGCACATGGCATTGTTTCAGATATTTTATGTAGAAAATAGATGGCACAACCCCAGAAATTCACTAACCACAGGCCCATGTTTCTTCTTTCTATTGCACAAACACCATATGAGAATGTTAAGCAAATAATCCTTTGTATGCAATTTTCCAGGCAGTATTATCAGTAAAAATAAAGGGTGCAGCAATGGTGTCATTGTAAGTGTCGGCACACTGGTTTCCTGCGTCTCGCCAGTGGAAAATAATGAACATGATTACATTCTTTTGATAACTGCCAGTGCCTTTTAGTTTTCAATTTTCCCAACTTCACAATAAACCCCGTAGATTATTTTGGATAAAGAGCTTTGCGTATTCACACAGTTTTGAAATGAGCAAAGAAAATCTATATGGCTTCAAACACCTAGGAGAGCGGAGCACAGATTAAGTGCCCATGTACTTCCAACAATGTACATGAAAATGTCTGCGTATGAAGCCTTAGCTTGTTAGGGAAAAAAGTAATATGTGTTATAAAGAAAATATTCAGTCTGACATACATTAGACTGTTGTTAGTGGCAAATGATACCATTTAAGGGTTCCAACACCCATTTTCAAGAGCATGGGTACAGGTGTGGGAGATATCACAAATGGCAAGTGGACTTACCTGAACCGCACTACTCTGTTAAAATCAAGCACCACAGTGAAAATTGGAAAGTATTTTCTTTGTTCAGAAAGTAGTTTCATGGTTTTCCTGAATGAATGAACTACCAATTTTTCTGTGCCAGTGGGCGAAGACATGCAAATAATAGGATTGATTCAGAGCAGTGGCAGGCAAAGTACTAGAAGAAGCCAAAGCAGTCCCACCCATAGTACTAGGGAAAGCAAGATAACTTCCGGCAAAAATGCTAAAGCTAAGCAGAGCAGTGGCAGGCAAAGTACTAGAGCAATCCAAAGCAGTCCCCACCCATAGTACTAGGGCAAGCAAGAGCACTTCCAGCAAAAGTGCTAAGGCTAAGCAGAGCAGTGGCAGGCAAAGTACTAGAGCAAGACATAGAAGCCTCCAAAAATCCCCTCTCCCAATGGAGCTTGCACCCCCTACTGCTTACTGTGTCAGATGAGGCAGGGTTCTAGGGCAGCAGCAGCAGAACAGCTCCAATCTGGATACCCACCTCTCCCCATTAGCATCCACTCCAGCTTCATCATGGCCAACCCCGGGCCAGACACCCAACCATCCAGTAACCAGCCAGTGACCAATCTACCCCCTCAAGATCTTCCTCAACATTCATAATGCAAATTCCCCCTATTCCACCAGTACACAGGGAGATGATGGCCAACCCTATGTTCGCTGACACCTGTTGTGGGGTACCCTGGGAGGCAGGTTTAATTATTCTCAATATATTTCTTTAGCAACTGTTGTGTCTGACCATTTTGATCAGTTGCATGGGCGCAGTTTGCTACAAATTCTGTCAAGTTCCACCTCTGAGAGGCCATTACCAGACATGTTAATAGTGCCGGACCAGAGCGAAAGGATGTGAATCGAGTGCAAATGAAGTTTGCTGAAATGAAATATGCTGTAAGGCAAAAAAAATTAACAAGTAAAAACAAGAAGGGTATTGATGCTTTGTGCAGCTGTTGATGTTGATGTTGGGCATGACCTTTGCATAACAACTTCCCTGGTGTATTTGTTTAAGGTTGCAAAAGGTGGAATATCACACAAACTGCAATGCAATGCAGCAAAAGAAATGGTGTATGACCTGTTGAACCTAGGTACACTCCAGGGCTTGCCAGGGTCCATTGACTCAGACATGCGTGCTGCTGCTGCTGTAGTAGATAAAGAGTATATATTTTGGGTTGATTGGTTTCAAAAGATGTATGACTCATTAAAATTGCCTAGTTCATGATGCCGTCAGGGACGAAGTATTGTTGCTGGACCATGAAAGGTCAAGATATTAAAAATTACACATGCCACCTCACAACTAATTAATGATTTTATGCATGTGTCTATGCCACACCTTCATGGCTTGTAAAAGATGGAAGCAGATGGGTTAGCCATTGCTTAGGCACACAAGGTATGTGGCTTATATAACCTTAAGTCCTATTCACACTGCAGGAACTAAACAGCAAATACACATGGCAAACCAAGCACACCAGCAAACAAGTACTGGTGCAAAGTCATCAAGGACTCTGTATTAAAGGACTGCACCAAATGAAGAATTGGATCTGGTAGGTGTAATGAGCCAAAGTGGTGACCCCTAGAACACCATCCAGCTCTATTTTTGTTTTACTGTGTGTATATCTAACAGCAACAAGCTAAATGATTTGTCTGGCCCTAAAGACACCCCTGCTACTGGCTGCCATACAGGATCTGGTGGAAGATGAGCCACTGCATCAGCCTCTACCACAACAGCAGTATCAACACGCCTCCCCAGCACCCTCAGACACAACATCGGCCTCAACAGCTGCCACTGCACTAGCTGCCTCAACAGCTGCCACTGCAGCAGCTTCCTCAACAGCTGCCACTGCACCAGCAGCAGCTGCCTCAACAGCCATCACTGCACCAGCAGCAGCTGTCTCAACAGCTGCCACTGCATCAGTAGCAGGTGCCTCCCCCACTCCCTCTGCACCAGCATCAGCAGCCTTCCCCACTCCCTCTGCACCAACAGCAGCAGCCTTCCCCACTCCTGCTGCCACAGCTGGATCCATAGTTCCAGCATGACCAGCAGGTGAAGAATAAGGAGCAGCGGCAGCCAAAGCCTCCATGGGCCAGCTCTGCTGTAGAGGACTTGCCTTTACCCAAATAAAGCACAGCACATGTAAAAAGGCCAAGTACAGCTCCAGCTACAAGTGTCCCTAGCTGGGGAAGAGGACAACGGGCTCAGGCACATTACAGATTGGCAAGCAGATAGCCGAGCCTTCAGATAAAACAGTTCCCAGTTTTGCCAAACCTTGGGTAATAAGATAAGGTAGATCCACCATGTGCTCCATTCAATGGTGGAGGAACTACATAACAGCTACAGTCAGAGGGAGGCAATGCTAGGACAGTAGACACTAAAATGAGACGAGACAGGGTAGTTTTGCACAGATTGGCCTGAAACACTTTGTGTGCCCTGATACAGCTGGGCAGGGACATCCATCCTGGGTGCAGGGGGGTCACATCCACATAATGTAGGACCTGCTCTTGGATGGCATTATCGTGGAGAACCATACAGGCCACTATTATTTTGATCACCTTCTGTGGATAGTACTGGAGGGCTCCCCCGTATGGTCCAGGCACCGAAACTGGGTCTTCAGCATACCAAATGCACTCTCGATCACTGCCCTAGTCTTGGCATGAGTTCGGTTATATGCAGCATGTTGCCGAGTTTGTGTCATAAGCCAGAAACACCTACAATAAAAAAAAACAAATTAGTCACATACATCATTAACATCACCTGAAAAAATGCTAGCATTAAATATTATAAAATGTATTGGGGGAGAGAGGAGGTGCTTCCACAAATACACAAGTTTAACATGAATATATAAAATCAGCAATTAAGGAGGATTAATGACAAGTCTCACAAAGTAAACACCCGCTAGACAGCTCGCCAGACTCGAACCAACCAAACAGAGCAGAATTATGAAAAATGAAGGCATCATGGGTCGAGCCTGGATAACCTGCCATAACACTCAGGAATCTCAGATTGGGACCAGCAACACATTGTATATTAATGCTATGTCCCATCTTCTGATTCCTGCAGAAAACACAAAATACACAAAGCACAAAGGTCAACACTTGAGCAGCATTCAAGCACACCTACACTGACAGAACAGATACTAAGCAGAAAGGGACAAGCACTGATATGTCTTCTCTGGTTAAGTAAGAAAATGGGACTTTGAAGATAGTGTTAGGCGGGAGGCCATAACTTGTGTGAGCAAAAGGAAAATTTACATCAACATAGGCTTCATTTATATTGAAGCAACTTTAGAGAACAAAGGGCAACTAGTTGAAAGGTCCACTTTACAAGAACCAGTACATTACTAGGGACAACACACACTATATATGGGGAAGCTAGACTCCAACAAAAAGTAACTACATTGCAAGGAATGAAAGAGGCAAAGGGAATACAAAGACAAACTTGTAGAGATACTCATCAGCTACTGGAGGCACCAGCACCACATGTGTGAAATCAATCGCACCCATGACATTAGGCAATATTCCAGGCTACCGTGGTGTCAGGGGAGCAGATGTATTTGTCCACCCAGGTAGCCATGCCATCGAGAAACTTGTTGAGAGTGTGGCTGAGCATAGGCAGGGACATGCCCACAGAAATGGTACCCAGTATCTGGAATGAGCCATTTGCAAGAAATTGAAGGCAGCCAACCAACTTGGTCATACCCACAATTGCATACCCCTTGCTTTTGGTGGGGGCCAACCATGGCTGCAACTCACTATACAGTTTCTCGAGGGAAATGTGGTTAATGCTACACACCGGGGGTGCACCGTCTAATCCATATACTGTGCTACACTATGAAAACAATCAAAGCAAACACAAGGGGGACAGTGGACCACTGGTCCACCTCCACCCCACTTATGGGAGCACCCCTAAATATGAAATCAACATCAATATAATCAATATATACACAAGCTTATTATACAAGAAATCACACATACACAAACAATGACATACAATTTAAAAGAACACTGCAAAAAAACCCCTAATACATCCAGTGCTGCTAGACTACAGGCAGACAATGGTACCTGGGAAACTTCACATGTACACAGGATAACTAGAGTCACAATTGAAAACTTTTGTGCCGGCACAAAAAACCCATTATCATTATTCCAAGAACAACCAATCTCATGTGAACCATAAAGTGCAATAATTACAGTTGTGAATATTATACAGTACTATTTGCAGAACCAATAAATAAATGACTAATACCAAACAGTACATATAAAGACCAATATCATACATGTAATTATCCCTGTGATGCAACTAGTCATGGTCCCAAATAAAGTGCAAAAAATCGAGGCAAAATTTTGAGAATATAAAAAAAAAATGTTCAAACCATAGGCCAGGCCAACAAACCGATCACAAATATCAGAGGGGGGAATAGCACAGGGGACACCTGCGCACGCGGCTGCACGTGCCGCTTCCTCTGGGTGAGGACATTTTAAACATAAAAAGCATGCCTTTATACTTACCTCCATGATGTCTGAGCCAACCACGTACCTGGAAGTGTGCCTGGAGCGCATCTGTGTTCCACGGCGCCCCGTCGGAAGTGACATCACTGGATAAACCGGACATGACGTCACCCGTCCTCCAAGAATGGAGAATGGAGACAGGCATGAGTTGCCTGAAACCCCCCAAGTGTAAAGGCCCGCTAAGTGGGACAAAGGGTTTCCACCATCCAGCACCACCCCACATGCACACACAGACCCTGAGCACGCTGCCACCCAGCGCGCCCACGCCCACCCCACAGCACGGCTCCAGCCGCCACTTGCGGGACTACAGCATCTCCCGGAAGGAGGGGGGGAAAGACAAGGCAGAGGGAATAGAATAAAAAAGGGGGGATTGGGAACAGCAGGGCAAAAATTGGGGATGCGCAAACACAATACTGCATGGATCTGCCTACTTAAAGGGCCAGCTATAGTGGCCCCTTCCTCAGCTCCTGGCACACTGCACACTGTTGTCAGACCATAAGGCAGTGCTCAGGCTTGGAGGAAATGGCAAAAAAAGACATGCAACCATTGTTAAAAGCACCATAACAAAAACAATATATTTACTTTTATCCATATATGATTCAAGCTTGATATCCAGATACAAGAATAATTTTTGTCCACGATGGCCACGAAAAGCGTAGACTCCAGACTCAATGCTAGTGGACACACCCAATAATTCAGGTGGACCTAAACTGTACAAATAATTAAAAGGTAAAATACCACATGTAGTGATAAGGTTACAAAGACTAGACATATTAATCTTCTACTGCCCACAATAACGTATGTAATGTCCCATAATAGGCGAGTCCCCGGTGGGAACCAAGCAACTGCTTCTGTGGGCTCCCACCAGTGCGTTTCAGTAAGTCCACAAATCCTCCTATCCAGATATGACATTTTAGAGGGGTCCAAGGGGTATGGCCGAATGTAGATGCACAGGACCATGTTGTCAATTGCAGCTTTAAGATTACCCCCGAGCTCCCTCCATATAGTAACCACTGTGATCAAAACTTCGTATACCAAGCTGAAGAACATAAAAGAAAAAGAAAGAAAAAGGACATGTAAATATGTGAACCAAAATTGCCAAAATTCAAGGGTGCAAACACAGGGCAAAAACAAAGACACCCAACCTCACCAGGCATAATGTCCTCTTGCCCAACAGTCATAAGGGCGGGGGCCCCCCTAACTATTCAATGGCGTGAAATGTGCATATAGCCAACAAAGAACATATTGTAAGGGCCCGATGGGCCAACCCATCCACATCAGAGAGGGAACTGTATCGGGAAGAACAAAGCGCTGCAATCCCACGGACCCAAACCTAATATCAATGTCCAAGCTGTCAAGGGAAGAGGCTTTTCTCACAGCCCCCCTTTTTTTCAAATGTCCCATGCCCCAAAGAGAGCCTTTGGCATTGTCTAACCCAGGAATGGGGGTGAATGCCCAATCCTCATTTAAACCACTGGGGCTACGTGTGTCCAGCTAGAACATCCATCTTAGTTCTCTCTGCAACAATAAAAGTTTCAAGGCCCCCCTCCCGAGGGCCCAACCGTATCATTTCTATTCCTATCACTCTGAGGGATCCCTTGGGTCCCCACCATGCTTCTCCAGAAAATAGGCTGCTACTGGAGAGATTGTCTTACCTGTCATGTTGTCGCGGCTCGCCAGCCGGATGTTGGACAGGTGCGCTTGTAGCCTCGTCCTTAGGGCATTTTGTGTTTCGCCAACGTAAGCCATGGGGCAATCACAGAGAAGCAAGTATACAACCAAACGAGTCCTACAATTGATAAAGGAATTAATCTTAAAGATCCGACCATTTCGCAGATTCTTGAACTGGGCAGTCCTCTCAATATGCCAACACACAGAACAACTGCCATAGGAAAAACACCCTGTTTGCTTCCTCGCCGGGAGCCATGTGCCCATAGGTTTAAAATGGCTATTACAGAGGTGATCCCTGAGATTCAGGGACCGACGTGCCGTCATTTGGGCTCTAGGGCCCACCAACTCCATTAAGGAGGGTTCCGAAGTTAAAATGTGCCAATATTTAGACAATACACCATTAATCTGTTTCCATTGTCTATTGAAGTACGTCACAAATCTCACTAGTTCTTTTTTTGTTTCTCTGAACGAGGTATCAATAACCCCGATCTATCAGAATGCCTAGCTTTCATATAGGCCTTTTTAATAACCCAGGGTAGCCCCGTTCTGCAATTTTTTTTGCTAGAACACTGGCCTCAGATTCAAAATCCTCTATACGTGTGCAGTTCCTGCGGGCCCGCAAAAACTGTCTGGTAGGAATACCGTTCTTTAAATGTTGAACGTGTGCACTCAGTTCAAGAAACTATTTACTGCCGTGGGCTTTCTAAATAAACTAATCTCTATTGTGCCATTCACCTTAAGTGTTAGTTTAACGTCCAGAAAGGTTACTTCCGTCCGCGAGATGTTAGTCGTCAGGGTGATGTTTATATCATTCCTGTTTAGCTGATCCAAGAATTGCTGGCATGAGGATTCTGTGCCCTGCCAAAAGATTAAAATGTCATCAATGTAGCGGTACCACCCCACAATAGTGGGGTGATACCGCTCCAGATCCACATTGAACACAGTGCACTCCTCCCACCATCCCAAGAACAAGTTCGCCACCGAGGGGGCACATTTTGCCCCCATAGCAACACCCGAAATTTGTTTGTAATACTGGCCATTAAACATAAAGTAATTATGTGTAAGAACAAATTCCAGAAGTGTTAGTAGAAGCTTATGTAACTGCGTCCTATCAGTCAATTCTTTATCCAAAAGAACTTGACGGAAGAGAGGGCTAGTTGATCTACATCACAAGTTACTAAGAGTGTGCTAGGTGGCAAATGTATATGTTCTAATTTCTTGAGAAGGTCTACGGTATCTCGGACATATGAGTTTAAACAGCACATAGAATGTTGGTGTAACGGGGTGGGAGACAGTAAGAAATTTATGTTCCTGAGCACTGATGATACCATGTTCTTGGCCCTCTTGTAATAATGAGTCCTGCTCCGTTTTGTACATGTCTCCAGGATTCCCTGCAAGGCGTAAATAATTCTGTGTGTCTCGGAGTTGTCGATTCACCTCCTGAGCGTAGTCCACGGTCGCCCCCACACCACTATGTTGCCCCCCTTGTCGGCTTCCTTGATGGTCAGGGCCCCATTGTTCTTAAGTGTAGTGATGGCCCTTTTCTCTTCCAATGAGAGATTTTCTTTACCGTACATTTTAGGTAGTGCCAGGATTTCCCTGACAACCATGTTAAAAAAGACCTTCCGGCCATCTGAGCCGCGTAATACAAGCGGTGATGAGTTAGGCCGCACAGGCGGCGGTGCGCTGTGACAGACACGCCTCTCTCCTACGTCCCCCTAAATCCGTCCACTGCTGGCCCGGGCCGCCCTGTTCGCAGCACCAGGCACCCATTGAAGAGTGGCTTGTGATGGACGCAATTTAGGATACTTTCTGCTACTCAGGTACCAATACACACATGGATGTGCTTATCTTTTCCTTTTCTTCTATATACCATTAAATATATTTTGGTGGCATCAGCGCCAATAACTAGACATAACCACTACTATATTACTAGTTTTTGTCCATTCTGTGCGAACTGTAAGTACAATATAAACACTAATACCAATCACCATAATATACTTACCTTTATAAACGTCCTTTGCATCCACTATCACCGAGCCCCAACAGCAGGCACACTTTTCCTGGGCACAGGGTGACTCTTGGTTGCAGCTCATATATTTTTTGGTCAATAATATTGAATAGGCCTATTCTTTTAATAATTTTCTCTCCAGAGATAAGGGCATTCTATTAACTTGCCTAACTGACCAAATCGCTTAGAACAATCTATTGATTCAGCCCACCTCTCTGAATGTAACACGGACTGTTCCAAATAGGAAGCAGCTGCCTATCATACCCAGGTAATACTTTCCTGTCAAATATTCATGTTCATTATGACATGTATTATTTTTCTCATGGCGTATAAAAGTATGTATTCACTTTTCCTGTATAAAAAATACCTTGAGTCTTAGCAAGCACTGAGGAAGCTCGCATTGAAAGCGAAACTAGTCTGCGCTGCAGGACACTGTGAAATTGTCTATCATATATCCACTATGGCAGTATGAGTGAGAAGTTATTTCAAAAATATTTATGAAATATTATTTCTATATAATAGTATATAATAGTATATGAAAACGAAAAAACTGTCACAACTGTATATTGTTAATTTTTAAGGAGGATTAAATAAAACGTTTATAGACAAATATTCAGTGATTTGTATACTAAGTTGCTTCAAATCTTATGAGCCCCATTCTAACTTTTAGTGACTAGGGAGATGGTCCATAATACCCCAGTCCTACCAAACTGAATGTTCTTAAAGGGGCCATCAGTCCAACCAGCTCACATTCTCTTTTCCCCTGAGGGGGATCTATTTTACTACAATGCAATAACACTAATTGATTGGTCTATGTGGTGGATCGAGCAGTGAAATGGTGTAACTCCCTGTATATAGTGGGGAACCCAACAAAATATGTTAAAAAAAGACCTGTACTGGGGGTAAAGTGGCAAAGGGGGGACAAAAGGTAGATGGCCGCTTTAAGCCACTAGTGGTCCTTACCAGTCCTAGGTCCAGGGGAAGTGACGGTTCCTGCTCTTGTAACAAAGTGTGAAGTTCCAGCAAGGCATCCTGATCCTCTGGGCCCAGAGTGACCAAGTTCGCTTCTCTGTTTGTCGAGTCAAATTGTTATTTAGGAGAATCCTGCTGCAGAATAAATAGACATCTTTAATAAGAGTAAATTTGTCAACGTTGTTTGTGGGGGAAAAAGATAGTCCCCGTGACAGTACTGACTTTTCTGCAGGGCTCAAGACTTAATCAGAGAGATTGATAATCTGTAAATGATTAGTGGTTAGCGGGCTGTCCTCATGGCAAATCGTTTGTAACCCCAACGGTCCATTTCTCAGGGTCCTTTGGTCCACGTCTCCCGCCCCTCCGGGTTCTTCCTCTACCTCGCTGCCCGAGGATAAAAAATGGGCGTCACTCCGGGAGCTATTTTGGAAAGCCGAAATCTGATCCCGTTTAGGGGGGCCCCTGTTGCCCCTCATCCGTGTGTTTCCGGTAATACGGTTAAGTCAGGTCAGCTCAAGTAGCTCAATGTCATGCATGTGATCAACAACCACATGTGGCCGATGCAATCAAAATTCCGACATACACATGCATAGAACGTCGCAATGCTGCAGACACTCAGACTCCGCACCACTCTCGTTTCCTAGTGTTTTTCTATCGTTTTTTTCACGTACTTTGCCCCGAAATGTTTCAGTCTCCAATGAAGTCCTACTCATTCCCCAAAAAAAGACCTGTTTTTACCTTTCATTTAGCCCCTAAACTCCATATTATTTCGAAATGTATATGCATACGCTGCATACGTGCATGATGGTATCCTGCTGGTTGCGGGTAAACAGCAAAGGTGCCATATTGGAGATGATGTATATGTCATCTGACGCGCCCCAGCGGTTCCCGGAAGTTGGCATGCATTGGAGCTTCGGTGCTAACAGAAAGTACGTCTTACAAAAGAATAGATTGTTAAAGTGAAGACAGCACCACTCCACTATTGCAGCGTATATTGTGTGATTGGTCAGGATGGCCTCAAAAAAGCACACGCAAAAAAGCCAGACAGGTGAATCAAGCCATGGCCTGCTGGATGTTTGCCAAGTCAGAGCAGTCCCAACCATAATGCTAGGGAAAGCCTCATCATCCTCAACATCCACTCCAGCCTCATCATGTCCGACCCTGGACCCAACACCAGCCACTGATCAATCCAGTCAACACCCATAGACCAAATGTCCACTATTTCACTAAGTACAAGGAGATGTTGTCCAATCCTATGTTGGCCAACACCTGCGACAGGCACCCTGAGTGGCAGGTTTAATGATGCCCGATGTATGGCTTTAGCAACTGGTGTTTCTTATCATTTTGATCAGCTGTATGTGAACAATTTGAGAGCTAATATAAAAACTGTCAAGTAATACCTGTGGGAGGCCATCACCAGGCAGTTTAATTGTGCTAGACCAGAGCAAAAGGATGTCAATCCTACAGAAAGATGGCTGCTACCTATTTTCTGTCTGCTTAATAACTTTTGTGGTTATCCTGTTTTATTGTCATCTTGGTTTATACTGGTTGATACTTGGTTCCCCTTTAACTGTTCATCCTTCTACTAATTTTTCTTAATACTGTAATGTCTCACCAGAACAACAATCAGATCTACAAATCGTCTAGAGACGTCCCCTTGCCCCATGGGCTGAACATTTATTTTCTCTATTATATAAACAGACAGGTCAGATTTGTGACCGAAGAAAAAGAAAAACACACAGCTGGGAAGAAATGAGCTTGGAATTACTTTGTTGTTTGGCTGCAGGCTTCCTTAGGGCCATGGGCACTGGATGTACAAAAGTAATCTTTACCACTGAATACTGCATTCCGACTCAGCATGCCTATACTGTGTATTGGAAGTATAACATTTACCTAACTAATTTAACTAATGACGAAGTAAGAAGGTAGAATCTTTTAGTTGCTATAAAATATAAACAAGGTTTAGGCTTTCATACAAAGATACACTGCTTTGTGTTCCAACTAATGCTACAATTTTTAGAAGCCAGGCATAAAAGACAGTCAAAGTAGCAATTGCACACATTCAATTATACCTTCACATAAACATAACCTCAGCTTTAATAACCTTCTAAATGACCTCTTCTATTATTAATGTGTTTTTCGCCTTCTGTAAATTCTCGCACAGATGCAGGTACCAATTCAAAAACAAGTTTAGGCTTTACCAAAGCTCTTATTCATATAATTTTTCTTTCATTTCAAATATGCTAGGTTTAATGCCCAAACTCAGTCAATATTTTTATTTAAGTTCTTTGATAACACAATGACCCAGGTGGCTCAGTTGGAGCCTAGCTGGGCAGCCAGATACCAGGTGGCAGGCCGGGTGGTACTAACACAGGCCCAAAAACAAGGCAGCACAGATACATTTATGCTGAGCTAAAGTGGTTTGGGGGGGTGTGACAGCCTGCTTAGCGTCACCTTTCTGTGGCTTTTCTCTATGGCTTTTAGATGATGAGGACCTTGGCACTTCAAGTGTTGGACAAGCTGGAGGAGGATACCAAAACCACCTACACATTCACCTAGGTGATGCAGCATTGGTCCGACCTGAAAAGGCTAAATAAGACCCAGTGAGGAGATTTTTCAGCCTGCAGTTCCCGAGGAAGTGCTAAGCACTCACACCTAGAACCACATTATTTAAAATAATGCACTTCTCTTCTAGTGTCAGAGTTCAGGTGACAACCCCCAATCTCTGCCACTGCTTCAGTGTATAGCCAAGCCCTCATTTTGCCGGGACGCTAGATAGGCCTCACCAGACATGGTTGCCCCCAGGACATATGTAGCGCAACGGATGTCAGCTTATGGTGAAGGAAAATGAACCTAGAGGGTAGCTAGAGAGTCAAGGTCATACATGAGTTGTCTGAGACTATATCCTCTGGAATTCTATGGAGACGGAAGACTTGGTCCAAGAAGAGTTGCGCTAGTTCATGAGCAGTGTGCAGTTTTCTTAGAGGGATAAAATGAGTCATCTTCCTAAACCGATCTACTACAGCGCAGATGACGGCGCATCCCTGGGACAGTGGTAGGTTGGTAATGAAGTCCATCTCTAGATGGGTCCATGGCCGTGAAGTTGTAGATGGAGGCACCAATTGCCCAGCAGGGACAGACTTGGGAGTCCCACTGCAGGCACAGATCCTACAGGCTTGGACAAAAGCCTGGGTATCCTTCCTATAGGATGGTCACCAAACGTGACGGGACAGGAGAGCTAATGTCTTTTAACCCCTGGATGTCCACAGTCTTGGAGTTGTGATATTGCTGCAGTACCACAAGACGGTGGGACAGGTAAAAGAAAGGAGATAGTCAGGTTTTCCCAGAGAAGAGTCTGATTGAAACCAGCTTAGCTCAATCAATAGATTAGGTTGGATGACGGCTATCACCCTATGCCACGGGAGTAAGGACAGGCTCTCTTCCACAGGAGTTCTTGCAACAGAAAAACTTCGAGACAAGGCATCACCCTTTAGTTCCCAGTTTGTACGTGATGGTAAAAATAAATTGGAAAAAAAGAGACCATAGGGACTGATGTGGGCTTAAGCTCTTTGCAGTCTAAATTTTTATGGTCGGTGTATACTGTGACCAGGAATTGTGCCCCCTCCAACCAGTGTCTCCATTCTTGGAAGGCTAATTTCACACCCAGGAGTTCCTGGTTGCCAATATCGTAATTCCTCTCAGCTCAGTCTCAAGGGGGTGTCACTTGGTCTCGGCAGGGGTCATTGTAAAGAATATCCATAGCCTTGAAAAAGTTGTCCACAAACTGCCGAGTCTCCCCATGCAAGTCTCCCCATGCAGAAGTTAGATGATGAAGTCCACCCGCTGTTCCTGTGAGGCATGGGGACGGAGCTGGAAGGACAGCTTGCATGAGTCCTGGAGGTTAGCAAACTTGCTCCAATCCCCTGAAATTTCTCTGGGAAAGGGATTTTCAGATCTACAGGATAGGTGACTGCCGTCCCTTGGGGTGACGAGAATGCAGGAGCTGGCTGGTTCTCCTGGACAGCCACGTGATGCACTAATTGCTCCACGGCTGCTGTCAGGGCCTGCACTTGTTTCATAATTTATTAAATTTTTGGGCCCGTTATAATGTGATGCCAAACCCCTGAGATGTGCTTCAGGAAACTTGCCTTCTGTGAGCTGACAACCCCCAAACTCCACCGCCTCTTCGGCCTATAACCAAACCCCCTTTTGCTGTGATGCTAAATATGCCTCACGGGACACGGTTGGCCCAGGTCCCCAGCAAAGGATGTCAGGGTTTCCCCCAGCAAAGGATGTCAGCTTACGGAGAAGGCAGATGAACCTAGAGGGTAGTTAGAGAGCCGAGGTCATACACAAGTTATCAGTCTGATGATGCGTCAAATACTGAGATGGATCAGGAGGGTGGTCGAGGAATGCCATGGGGTCTAAGCAGGGGGTCAAGGGTAGCAAGGTATCCAAAGAAGCAGGCAAAATGATGGTCAGGTGGACAGAGGTCGGTTCAGGCAGCAGACAGGGATGGTTGGTCAGAGCAACAGATATACACACACAGAATTCAGCACACCCTTAGCACGAAAAGCTATAACGGGCATTGTGGTCTGGTCTTGGTGCCTATTTTAGCTGCGGGTGGTCAGAAAAATGGCGTTTGGGTGACCTAGGATCCCAGATAGGATTGGCTACTAATCCCAGGGGCTGATAAGCTCTGTCCAGTAAGGCTGACCAGCCCCTGATTTCCTTCAGGTGCGGAAGAGGCTGAGCAATCACAACTGGAGGGGAGCGAGGGAGACGGCCAGGGCGGATTGCTGCGCACTCTGACTCCCGGCGGTGGCGCAAGCTCCCAGCAGCAGTCAGCCACTCAGAAGATGCTCGCCAGGGTCCACCCAGAACAAGTAAGTTCCTTACACTACTCATACTGAATTGTAATTTGTGTGTATAGCTTATTAATGATATCTTCATAGCTTGCTCCTTGGTTAATTTAGTGTGGAATTTGGTATGTTGCATTTGATTGTGGGTGAGTCCCAAAACCCTCTCCCAAACTTCCCTACTGAGTTCCCCATTCTCTTCCACCCTTCCTTTCCTTCTCACATACCTTCTCCTTATCCCTTCTTTAGCTTTTAATTTCATTTAATTTTTATTATATGTATTATTTTTTTTTTATTGTTGTGTTTATGTTGAATCTTTATATTTATCTTATTATCTTCTTATTATATTTTTCGTTGTAATGTTTAAAGTTATGCTTTTTTGTTTGCGTTTACCTCAAACGTTAAGGTTCTTACAAACTATGCTATTTAGTTTTTTTTACAAATATAGATAGATATATTGTTTTTGTAGACATGTTTGAATGCTGGTGCTTTCATTATGAACAAGAGACATTTTAATGCATTGAGTATTTTTAGAAATATGTAGTTTTTATTTTTCTCTTTATTAGCAACTGGACAAATTGAGATACTTAGACAACTGTGATACTTGTACAACTGTAGTGTATATGTTTACGCATAACAATAAAAACTACTCAAACAGAAAAGGTACTTTTCCTTTAAAATTCCATTTTTCAGCATAAATGTATAATCTGTTTTAATCTATTGCACTTATTATACAAAGTTATTGAAGTGCCAATATGGGTAAGTTACTAAATTTATGTCAAATTCAAAAAAAAATTGTATGTGTCACTTACACAATATTCTTTCATTGTTCGCTGATTAAAGCCGTCAGTAGAGAAAGGTAGGGCTATAGATCTGCTCTATACATTGCACCTAATCATCCTGCCTGTAGCCAGAAGCACAGTGCGAAATGTTGGCATGAATTGCCTTAGCCACCGCTGGGAATCGATAGCACAGTCTGATTCAGTCATTCCTTCCATGTCTACAGATAACTAAAAAATTGCAATGCAATTTTTCAACAAGCTTTTTTACGTGTGTTATATTGCTATAACCTCCAATTCATGCTCATCTGCTTAAAATAAGTATATGCTGAATGGAGGAGGGAAGTAGAAAAAACACACAACACTTATTATTCTACAGCTGCTATCTCCCAGGAGCACAAAACAAGGCAGATTTAGTGATTACACTGAGCCGATGCTCTCTCAGTAATAGAAATTAATGGATGATGATTCATTAATTCATACAGAGTCAATTCTGCTCTACAAAAGAGGAATCATCCTTTCCACTGAGGGACTATTTGCCAACTTTTTCTTTTCCTCTACAAACCATATGGTAATTTCAACCTACAATTTTGATTATTCTATATAACTGTTCCAGTATAAAAATGCTCAGTACTGTGTTGGAATGGATTCTGGAAAATGATCTGCTTATATTCATGGAGCATCTAATTTCTAGATAGTATGGTCTTTGCTTAGAATAAACTGATTAAAAGGAAAATAATTATTGGGGCCAAAAACCAGTAGAAGGGACTAAGAGGTGTGTAGCTCAAGAGTGGTAATTAGCAGTTGTTCCCAATAAGATGAGATCCGAAGAAAGATCCAAGGGAAGGTGGGGACCATGAATTAATGAAGCTTTCAGCAGCATAGTGGGCATCGCTTTAAAGGAGCTGAATCATAAAATTGTATTGTAATATTAAATCCATATAATTGCATTTTATGCATCTTATGAGTAGGTCACTTATACACTCAAACTGAATAAAACGCCCCCAAACTTGTGGTTTTCCTCTCCTGATGGGAATAAAATCCAAGGATTGACATGTTTGACAGGTTTGAGTGTATCAGGGGTGACAGTACCTGCCCCCCCCCCCATTTCTTTTACCTTCCACTAAAAGAAAGAAACAAGCCTGGCTTGATAAGTCCTTATAAGTGACCCCTCCTTTGGCCCTCCAGCATATTTATATTGCTTTTATATTATGTGCTTTGCATTCTGTTTTATTAGTGTATGGATATTGACTCTGATACAGGTCTTTTGCATGTTTGGACAACATTTTAAAGATATTTAACAAATTGTCAATTATTGTATGTGTATGAGAACAATCTCAGAGTGGTACAGAATTGCATTTGTGCTGTATACTGATACACCTTACTTTGCCCCTTAAATTTGAGGCTCCAAAATGTTCCCTCCTTTCAAAACCATTTCTTCAGGAAAGGGGTCTAACAGCTATTCTGTCTCTCAGCCGGGTCTGACCACAGCTCATGACTAGTTTTGAGCAAACCCAAACCAGAAAAGTTCAGGTTCAATGAAACTTGAAGAGTTTGGGTTTCCAAACCTGGACATGGACTTCAGCCAGAAGTCAATTTTCAAGTTTGGCATTTGGCTTGAACACGGAAAAGCTGGTTGCCGGGCTGCTAACCAGCTCATCAATCCACCTTGCCTGTGCAGATTGTGCAGTAGAAAGTGCTGCTGTTACTCACCTGAGCCCCAATCCAGTCCCTGGTCGGAAGTCCTGTCAAATGAGCTATGGCCGGGGCCACAGAAAGATGGCTACTGCTCCCATGAGTGAGGACACTGCTGCTACTGTCAGTGCCGCCAACCCCCCACCCACCATCACAATTTTTTTTTCATCCCCGATTCCCCCCTAGAGGCAGAATTGCCCCAAAAAAGTTCAGGTTCCCTTTGATTTCAATGGAGACCGAGTTCGAACATTTATTCGAGGTTCGGCTGAACTTGCTGAGCTTGAATTTTGGGGAGGGGGTTCACCCAACACTACTCATGATTCCTAAAGTAGTGCCAGGACATGTCATTCACAGTTCAGTCATGCCATGAAATGAAAACAAAGCCAGGAGCTTCAACTACAATACTTTAAGAATTTACATATATTCAGAGCTTTGATATGGCACATTTTACACAGTTTCCATGGGAGAAAAGGTGGGAGGAAATTAGCGTGTTTCTGAACAAGAAGTCAAACATCTCATTGTTATAAAGTGCTGATTACATCTGCATGTCAGAGCTATAAACTGTTATTCACTGCTAAGGGATAGGTGTTATTATAGCATTTTATGAGATTGCCAGGTTCACTAACTGGAAAGACTCTTTTAAAATACATGTTAACAAGGCAGTCTGGACACAAAAAAGTCTATATTCACATTTTATCCCCTGCAGCTGTTCTATCCTACTCTACTTACCGATGATGCTGAGATCAAGTACCAAGCGAACTGCAGGAGAATATCTGGCCCCTTCAAGACAAACGTACACCCCATTGCACACCCACTGTTTTCACTCCAGTGGGGAGGGGGGGTGGCACGGCTTAACATTCCCCTTCATTTGCAATGAATAGAGTGGGTGTTACAATGAGGAAACCATGGCTGATTAGTAGTGTAAGATGATTGTATGCCATGTACAAAGCTTTAACACTTAGGGCCTAATTTATCAAGCACTTCTCAGCCCATCCACACACCCACTCATTCATTGCAATGAAAGCTGCAAGATGAGTGGACAGTGTATCAACCTGCATCTTGGGGGCGACACCTCATTTGCTCACCAGTTAAAATTAATACACTTGAAAAATACACTTGAAAAATAGCAATAATGCAGAGCTTTATATTTGAATTAGTGAGTTAAGCACCAATTCAGCTCTATTATAGTCTGTTCCTATTTAAGCTGTTCTTCTTAATACTTAAAGTTTTAGTTACTTATTTTTGTTTGCAAAGAAGAGAAATAGGAAACAACATCCCATGCAAGAAATTATTTAGCACAGTGTTCCAAGGCTTACAATATTCAATCGGCACACTTAGCAGGGTTCTGTATCTCCATAATATTGCATCTGCATGGGTCCTCTCTGCAGTAACACACTGCTTAACCAGGCCTACAGTATGATGTACACAAACCAGAGTCTGTGGGGGCTAATAAGCTATACACATGTCTCTCTAACATGGTTTAAAAAAAAGGAAATGGACACCTTTATCTATTATACCTTTCCTAAAGGATTGCATGCAAACACAAAAAGGTAGATAGATATATGGCCCATATTTTGCCATAGAAAAACATAGGCATATGATCGAACAAGTAAGAAAGAGCAAATAGATTCAGATAGAACCAAAGTCAGTCCAAATAAAATAAATCAGATCCAGTTTCAAAACCAAATCCAAAACGAAAAGATTTATGTGCAAATGGAATAAATACATTTTAATTAAAATTAGTAGGGAATATTATCCTAGCATACCAAGCACGGGGACTGATACCCCCATTGCTCAGAAGTAATTTAACTGGCCATGCTGAATACAGGCGGCTATGCCCCTTAGGTTTGACGATTTTCCACGGACAGCCCTATATCAGTTCAGAGGGTAGAAATGCCAGAGGAAATATGCCTGCCATAGTAGTCATGGGGCCTGTTCCAAATTCCCTGTACGCCCTCCTGTGCTCATCCAGGTGTGCCCCCTTTTTGGGGATACCCCTGGAAGACCCCCGGATAAGTTCTGAATTGCATAGGGGCTGGTATTAAGCATGCCTGGAGCCTGGCAGGGCAGCTTCTAAGCCATGGGACACCATGGGGCTTGATGTGCCAAGCTGGTAGTTCCTGGAGGCGGGATCCCCCCAAAAAATGTTATGGACAGATTCGGACAAAACGGCACAAAATAAATCTCAAAAGATGTTATCTTTAGAAACAAGCTGAAAGCTGGCCATGCATCTTATATCCTGTTTGTACAACAAACTGTTTGTACTATTAGAAGAATTCATCACAGCAGCTCAGCCACCCTATACATCAGGTACCAATCGTACTATTTTAATGGCTGCCAGCGCTGGGTGGGGGCTCTTTATACCCTTGCCACCCTGCCAGAGTAATTTCCTTTAATGTGAAGGGCTTTTCCACCAGTTCACACCACACACTTGTTAAAGCCCCTCCCAATGGTAATTGCAAGCTGGGCTGATCCCAGTGCAGGGCAGAGGGTTGGCTGGAAAAGTGAAAAGAAGTGAGTATTGTTTTTACTTGCAATGCATTAAAATTCGATTTGTGCTGAACCACATATCTTGGGGAAATTCTGGGAACTGTTCCAATCAAATTTGAAAGAATTTGCTCACCTGTAATTACAGTTTATATGTTAGTGATATCCCGGCCCAGTTAAGGCCTGGCATAGTGCCACGGAGAACCTGCATAGTGGCTATGTTTTGGAGGTGCAGCTTTTATGATGGCTTTGCCTGGTTCATATTCCCTGCATGAATTATAAATGGAGGTCCGTTCATATCCCTCTCCCAAGTTATGATGTCCCACTAGTTAAAAAGACAAAGAATGACTAAAAAGAAATTACAGGGCCCACACTCTCTGGCCTTTGCTAGTGTGCATGGTGACTTGTACGGCTCTTGCACATCTGCCCGAAAACTCTTAGTTGCTGGTGAAGTGAGGAATGCAGGAGCAGTTTGGGGTAAGAACTGAGGGGTTTATTCATCAAGGGATAGCGGCAGGTAGTGCCTCATAGTGGCAGACAGCATCTGGTGAACACTGGGTGCTGTACGCAATACCAAATTTATTAAGGCAATTCTGGTGAGCGACTCTAACAGCGTCATGTAGCACACGAATCATCATTACAGGCAACTCAGCTTATAGCACCGGCCCTCTAGCTTCCAGAGCACCAGGTATTACCTGTCTCTACCTGTCGCTCTGTTACAGCGCCTGAGAACTGATCACAGCGTATACTAGTGGTCGCTCTTAGCACCTCTGTACAGATGCTCATCTGCCGATACCTGGGGATAGTAATGAATCAGCCTGCCCGTTTCGCTGGTGTTGGAGAGGGGTAAGCATGGGAAAAACGGGGAATGTGAGTAGAGCTTCAGCCACTTTTGAGGTCTGATTTAATTTCATAATTAGCAATAAATAACTAAAATGTATAGGGTTCCAAGAATCAGTAGTAATATGTGACTACTGTATTATTATTGTACCATTTTTTTATCAAGCAAACAATTTTCTGACAAACAGTACAAAGAACATAGCAAATTACTGTGCATGTTCTCATCATATAACCCACTATGGGTATTTCAGGACAAGATCTCGGATTCAGCAAACAGCTAACAATTGTATAAATTGCTGTTTGTAAGGTAAATTGTTTTAGAATGTCATTTTTTTCAAGCGTAATTATTGCCACTTTTCTGTACAGAACCTCTGTACTTGCATGCACCAGCATTGGTTCACTGTCAAGATCGTTATGAGTGATGCCGCATATGTGAGCCTGTTCAGTAATATTTATGAACGGAACTTTGTGAGCCTTGAGACACCGCACATTGGACATTTTTGACCAGCCCTATTAATTTCTGGTTAGGGTGAATATCATTAGGCGCTGCATCCTTGAACACATGCTGCAATTTTCTCGTGGACATTTGTCCCTTTTACGAAAGGCTGGCCAGCTGGTAAGCGTGGATTGCGTGGGAAGGGATGAGTGGAGTCTAGGTAGCACCTGGCGGGGGCCCTCTTTGTTTTCTCTTTTAGTACAGCAATTGCTTTTTATACTGGTTTGCCGACGATGTGTGTGTGTGTGTATATATATATATATATATATATATATATATATATATATGTCTTGTGCCACAATTTTTTGATATTAAACATAGTGTCTTTAGGCAATTTCTTAGCCTGAGTAGTGTTTTGCCAGCCCTGCACTTATTTATTTTTTTTTTTTTATTTAAAGAAACCTACATTTTTTCAAACATATTTCACCTAGAAGTATTGAAAGAACAGTGAAACAAATTACAAACAAGGTATATCATATTAAAACCCAAATTCTGTTGAAAAAAACAATATATATTTTCCTGAAAAATCCTTGAACATTCCCTCAAAAATCACAGTTAAACATGTATAGTGCAAAATAGTGAAAATGGCCTGGAAACAGAGGGTGACAAAATCTTTAGATAGGCTGGCATTTAAAAGGTTAATGGTGAACCTGTGCAGATTTAGTCCCCCGTCTCCCTGATGTAGATTGGTGTGGACCAACACAAAATCACATGATCGGTTATTCTGCAGAATTTGCAGAATTTTGTGATGCCCAAGGCTGGGGAGGGGCGAGGGTTAAAGAAGGCTTCCAGTCCTTTTTGACTAAAACTTTTTTTTTCGGATTTTTACGATCTCTGGACTAAGCAGAAAACTCTCCTCTAAATGGTGGAGGGTTGTTTTTAATTTAATTAATTACCCTTGAATAGAAACTGCCCTGTATGGGGCAGATATTTAGACATTATTGTGACATTTGTTTGAACACAGAAACTGAAACACACCAATAATACCATGTCTGACTCAATGCTTTCTTCACATTCAGGAACTCCTATGGTGAGTTTAGCACCTGCTCCCTCCTTCACATCCATGAGTCTGGACAGTCCCATCTGTTGACTCATTTAAAGCAATTAGTCTAAAATAAGAAGTGGGTTAACTTTTATGGTATCTTTTACGGTATCTCACTTAGGAGATCAGTTACGAAATGTTCGCCAGGCGTTCCCCGCCCATTCGTCAGGCATTTGCTAGTTTACACCATTAACAATGCTAAAAATTGCATATTCGCAAGACAAAGGCTGTATTTGCTGTATTTATATTCCTCCACCTTCGCCAGGCCAATGGCTTTTCAGGGTGCCAGCTTTTAGTGGTGATCCGCATAGGAATCAATATTATTTTCGTCACTAATTCATCGAGCGTGAAGGTCAGATAGATATCTAGTATTGGAGAAACAACTAATAAAATGGTTTTCGCATGATTTTTAATTTTTGTCACTATTTTTGGAGGCTTCAAAAACACTTTAAAAAACTTTAGAGACACAACACATACATTCTGAGACAAAGTCTATGCTGCCATAAGCTGTTAAGTGGGTTTCCAGCACAATTTCTGGTTTTGCTACAGCAAATTTCGCCGCGGCAGTTTGCCCACTGTCAAGAGCTTCCTGTTCGCTAGTAAATAACACACATTTTCACTGGTGAACTGCAGTGAAGACACAAAATGCATTGGAAAATCAGGTAATCAGCATGCATTGCCAATCTGTCACATGTGCTTTGCGAGTCCGGGGACATACTTTTGTGTAAAGCACAAAACAAAGTAAATCACCTCCTAAATGTTTATGGAATCATGCATGGAGGGGATCAAATGCCTATGGATTTATTTTTTACATGGAGTTCACCAGTTCACCAATATTCACTAAAAATAAGCAAGTCTCACAAACCCAACACATAAAAGTGCAAATTAAGTTTAAATGCCCTGCCAAAACGATTTTATTAAATTAAATGTACAGATGTCGTTTTCTTTAACCCTTCATCTATTGCACTGGTGCATCATGCTTTCTTGAAATCTTAAATGCTTTTCAATGGCTTCTTTGTGATATACCATGTGATGGTATATGTGCTGGGATGTGATGGTTAACGATTGCTACATCTGATACTATAGAAGCTCCCCTCCCCAGGAACCCGCTATTACCAGGGCATGCCAGGAGAAAAGGAAGGGGGACCATAGGAACGCTGGTCAAAAAATGCCAACTGGGCAGCTGCCACAGCCTCCCCCACCAGCATCAGAAGTCCCCAGTTACCAGACCAGGAGAGAGCCTCCAACCTGGCAGACCTGAACAGAGGACACCACCTGGCAGGGGCAAGAAAAAAGAATATGCGGCTGGGTGAGTAATGTTACATTTAGATTATTTAATGTTTTTTTGTGTTGCTGATTATTTTTTTCTTTAAAGGGAAAGTCCACTATCAATGGAATATTTGAAAGTGTATTTTTTTGTGCCAAAATGACGCCCTTAAGGTGCTGAGCTGATTTAGCATTATATTATATTATCTTATTTTCTAAATTGTGTGTTTAATGAAAGCTGTTTTCACTATCTGCAATCTGTTGCCATTGGAAATGTACAACAAGTCTGTACACCAAAAAGAGAGATATGAGTTCTGTACACATCGAACACTGCTGTTGGGCATGTGTAAGGTTGATTAAGCTCTCTTACCTCAGCAGCAGCCAAAGCAGCAGTGTTCTGTGTGTATAGGACTGACTTCTCTCTTCGTGGTTTACAGTTTTGGTGTAGCCAATGGCAATAGCTTACAAGTAGTGAAAACTGCTTCCACTGCCTCCAAAAAAAATGCTAGATGAGCTAAGCACCTCAGGGACATCCCTTTGGCAAATTCCATTTTAAAAGTGGATGTTTCCTTTAACTGTTTGTGAACTGGTAAGGGGTCCAGGGGATTCCCAATACCAGTTCACAGGATACAGTGGGCCAGCATGCCATGTGCCAGCAATGGCAGGTGGCATGCCTATACCCAGACCATATCTTGGGTAATGCTGAAAAACCTGGTGTCCATCTGTATGGGCCAGTGTTATTCCAGGAGAAGATCAGAGAAAGTCAACAAGCCCGGTCACAGCAAAGACAAAGAGCAGGATCCAGAGGCTGCCATCATTCACAGAGATCTGCTGCAGTTTGTAGAAGGACTCTTTATACGTACTCTTTTATGCGTTAATGTGTCTGAATGCCCTCTCCTGCACTCGGAATGTGTTCCAACAAGCACTAGCAATTAACATGCTCTTTGCGCACTTAGTTGGTATGACTCTCATGGCTACAAACGTTTTACAATGCACACATGAGCATATGGGAAATACCTGTATGCTGCTATTGTGCACAAGCACATTCCTTTTTACCCAACAGAATCATGCTGCAACTGCAATTGCATTGTTACGTGCAGTAATGTTGATCTGGGTGACGCACATCTGATTCATATGCATATTATTGTCATTTAGGTATATAAAAATAAACAATTAGCCATTATATGAGTTACTTTCCTGTTATTCACCTATATTTGTCAGATTACAATTTTTATTATAATTCTATTAAAAAAATATTCTGAGAAGGGAACATGCTGCACAATAACTGCAGTGCAAGAGTTCAGGTCCTGAGCAGGTTGACATTAAACTGGTGAGTAAAAGGTGTTACAACTACATAGCATGAGCACAGCCTACATCTTGGACAGAGAAGAATGCTAGTCACGTAAAATAAATCATACATGTTAAAATAGAGAAATCACACTTAAAGGCATTATCTGCTTCATACAATGCTGCTTAACTCCTAGCAAGTTTAAAAAAAAACCTCATGTAATTGCAGGTTCACTTACTTAAACAGTTAGGGGGTGCTTTATTATGGTCCCTACCATTCGCTACTTGATATAAAAGTATGTTCGCCGGCGATTCCTTTTGTACATTACCCCATAATGTGTTGTTTACTATGTTTGCTTCTCAGGATAAAGTTATCAATACTTCTCTGAAAGTAAAAAGAGTCTGTCCGACATGAGTCACAGACAGCAATTTAAAAACATAACAGAGCATATAATGTTTTGCAATTCTAGACTACAAACTTATTATTGTTTTGTTTTGAAAGGCCTTTTGTATATGAAAACAAAAAAAAAATAAACACTATACCAACCTTTCCTCTTCACCGCATCTTTCAATGTCTGGATCTTCAATACTCATTGAGGGGATATGACCCAGAGATACTGTACATGTGTCCATCAGCAGCCACTTCCTGCCCATTTATCATTTGATCTGGAAGATAATGGTAGATGCAGTCCCACTGTGTTTGAAGGGGCTGCCTTTGTCTGAGGAGCTGGGGGAAGGAAGGGGGCCTCCGGGGCCTCATACCCCCAGTAACTGAGTATCAATCTAGATCTGCCTTTTTAGCTTACAGAGGCCCTTCAGCTCTATTTTTGCTACAACTGTTAAAGTGGATGGAAACCCATTTGGGCTTACTCCGCTAATCCCCCCCCCCCCCCCCCCCGTCTGCTGCTGCTGGCTTGACGTTGGTCCAGTTTTAAAAGAAAAGCCATGCTGAGCAGCACTTTTGAGATTGTAAACTGGCTGATCTGAAAGGTGCCGCAGCGGCATGTGCCAGCCATCTGGCCACATTCCCAGCTCTCTGCCCATTCAAAAAGGCTGAGCATGGCAGAACGCACGGCCGCAGGGAAACCAGGGATACAGTAGCCAGCAGTCAAAGCATCGCAGGAGCCGCCTCAAATGGTTAGTTTATCAACAATCTGTGGGTGTCACACAGCGGGGGAATCCCAATATAGGTTCCCCCCCGGAGGCTAGAGGCTGGCCCTGGAGTCATTTAGATTCCAGGGACTTGCCAAGAAGATTTTCCCCTGCTTTATAGATGGATGTTCTCAGGCTACAGGGAACAATGTCCTAAAATTACATTTCCTAATTCTAAAATGATCATTAGATCTAGGCAACAGTGGTGATGCCCTTTTGCTGTACCTTTTATTCTATTACTAAAGCATTACCAGCCCCTGGTAATTCTGTATTTGATTGTTATATTTTATTACAGATTGCCTTTACCTTATTGTATGTTTTGCTTAATAATTTTCAGAATCTTGGTGGCGAGACATCACTTTAATTTGCTTACAAGTAAAATAATACACTTGTAAACAATAGCATACCTACAGGGCTTTTTATTTGAATTAATCAGGAAACGAATGTAAGCACTTAATTTACTTCTATAACAGTCTGTACCCATTTATGCTGTTTTCCTTTATACCTAAAGTTTTCATGTACTTATTTTTTGTTTGAAAAGAAGAAAAAAAAGGAAACAGCTTCCCTTGTAAAAAATCACTTAGCACTGTGTTCCAAGACTTACAATATTCAATCGGCACACTTAGCAGGAGTCTGTATCTCCATAATATTACATCTGCATGGGTCCTCACAGCAGTGACACACTGCTTACCCAGGCCTATGATGTACACAAACCAGAATCTACGGGGGCTAATAAGTTATACACATGTCTCTCTACCAGGTGGACGCTTTTATATATTATTTATTCTTAAATATTTGACATTTACATTCTGACCTTTAATTAAATACCTACATACTTGTTAGGAGTTTGGAAAGTTTTTGAAATGCAACACAAGTAAATAGCAAAAGAAAAACTGTTTTCTTCTGAAAACCACCGCACTGCTGTTCCTGTGTTTTGGGTTTTTTTTTTTTACCATTCATCAGGGGTTTGGTGGGAATTGGGCACTGCAGCAAAGTGTTTTTTACTTCCTTCAATCATTTGTGGCGCAGTGATCCTTTCCTGTGCAGTAAGTGCCAAAACTCTGCCTTTTATAGGAATGAGCAACATCAAATAACCACCCCAATGGCTACACACATCTGCATTTTAATCTATGAGTGCTCTAGTGAAAAATGGCTGGCCTTGCTGACATCAAATATATGTATAATGCACTGGAACACCAATTGAAATTTCAAATTTTGAACAGGTAAGCCACGTAGCAGGTTGAAAACAGGTAAGTAGGTGCACAGGCTGGGGACAGGAGAGCAGAGCAGCAGGCTGGGAACATAAACACTGTAGACAAACAACCAATCTACGGCACCAGAGAAGCAAGCCATTGACTACCTGGGGCGTTGGAAGTCTGGTACATGACATAGAGCCCGTAACTTACCCACGTCTTCAGCAGAGACCCAAATGTAGGTCTTAGGTGGGTTTTAGGCTTTTGAAAGGAGAAACAGTCAAGAGGGCAGACAGTACACAACAAAACAGACAGACAATGGAGGGTCTGGATCCCAGTACAGACAATAGAAGAAGGCCCCAGTACAGACTATGAAGGGCGTGAACTGCCATACGTAAGAAAAACTTGTCACAGAGGACACAGAGGAGATAATTAAACACACCTGGGAGAGCAGGGAGAATAAGGAACCAGGGGAAAATCACACACAAAGCTCACACACACAATCACACACACTCAATCAGCAGGTTTAGGACATAAACACATGCCACGCTCACATCCGATGTACCCCTTACTATTTCACAAAAAAAAGCTTGGTGGAGACTCTGGAATGTCCGACAGGGGGCATTATTGCCACTTTTGACTTAGCATCTATGTTCTCATCCTTACCCCAACACTTGGTGTTTGAAACACTGTGTCATACAATGTCACGTCTTATAAATTACAATTAAGCATGTATTGACTTGTGCTGTGGTTAAATACCTTTTATCTCAATATCTATTTTGCATATATATGGTGATACATTCTACTCTCAGCAATGTGGAGATTCAATGGGTGTTCCAGTTCTCTGTTGCTTTCCTACAGATACATGAGCTGAGGGGGGAACAACCAATTTGAACTAGATATTATATGGTCCACTAGATACATAGATGATGATGATGGAATCTATATCTGGGTAGGTAAGGAATAGACATTGGGACTGGTTTCTTTCTATTAGCAATAAGAATGGGCTTACACGTCACTTGAGAATAGAGTAACAGCAGTATATATATTTTTTTTTTTACTTCAGTTCTAACTCCTACTCTATGTGGGGGCAAAATTAAAACTCATATACCAACAAGTGGCATTATTATGTTACACACCATCAACTTTCACCCAGGCCATACAAAGCCCAGTCTGTGAGTTTATACCCACCACACAAAAGCCCCCCAAGCCACCCCGCCAGCAACATATTTTAATAAACAACCGGTCTGGAAATGGTAGGGGGGGGAGTAGAATGAAAAGGATGGGGTCTAAACAGGCAACCAGAAAAGATCTTCACCAGGCGGGTATGCCAGTGACCTTGGATCTAATTGAAACATCCGTGTATCACGTCTCAACATTGCCTCATCCTCTCTGCGGTGTGTGCTGTTCCTTTGGAGCCTGCCATTAACTGGGTTGTGACCGTCCCAGGGGGTTGCTTGCTACGGTCTTGGCTGGCAGCTGCAGCCCTGTCAAGGCAAAGCTTTTGCTTACTCCAGGGATGTTATCTGGATCTGCTTCCCCTGATGCATAAAGGACTAATTTAAAGGATAGCCACAATTATATCTAATCTCCCACTGCTGCAAAACCAGTAGGTATAGTTGAAGCTCTCTTCTTTTCAAAATTGTGATTTGGGCTATGTCCACAAATATTTTGTATTCATGGCCCTGGAATACCAGCCTGTCCCGGCTCCTGCTTATCCCACAATTCTGCTTGTAGCTGCACCACCTTGTCCTCATGCCCCTCAAGCACAGTTGTGGTGTCATGTAGGCAGTGTTCCAGGGCTAAGGTGCATAGGCCTATCTATTTCATTTCCCTCAGCAGGTTGACCGTACCGTTAGCAATAGTCATCTCTTCCCTGACGATGTCTCCAGGAAGGACCATTTGATCTGCAGGTTGGCTTCCCGCCAGTCCAAAGGGAACGCCATCTGGCTCCCAGATGCTGACTCCCGCGCTACTGCTTAAACATGCTTCATAAATGGTTATATATTTTTAAGAAACTCTCTGGTCCTGTTCTTGCTTTATGTCCTTCTTTATTAACCTTCTCCATGTTTCTTTCAGTCTCTGTCCATGTCCTCTAGATCCAGTTCCTGGTCAGTGTTCAGCTTTAATGTATCTGGTCTTGTATATGTCTTTATGACTCTGGTCTTGGTTTGTCTCAGTATCCTACTTCTTGTCCCGCTCCTAAAACGTCACAGATGATGCACTCCTGAGAGCTACAACCTTGGGATGTCATGCAGCTAAAAAGAAACCCTTGTGGGGAGGTCCCTTGCAGAACATAATTTCCATCTAGATTTCAGACTTGGAAGAACCATTACATCTGTGACCAGTATTTTTACAATCCAGATCAAAATAGCTCTAAATGGGCTTATACAATCTTTAAAGACATGATCAACATGAAACACAAAGTATGTTTCCTTTGCATTGGAAACTTCATTTTCATTTTTTTTTCAAGCTACTTGCTTATAAGCTTAAACCTGAACGGCACCTCATATAAGTCTATGTGGCATTGTTTCCAGCACTATTTTAGACACCAGGGTCAGCCCGCCCACCTGCCCCCTCACATCCGCCTGCCCGCCTGCATTTGACATTAAATAAACCATTAAAAATAAAGAAATCTTCCATTTCAGATTGAGCACCAGAGAACTCGAGCTTTGTGATTGGCCACCACAGGCATATGGTTGCTGGCACTGGGATACACAGTGAAGGCTGCCAGATACCAAGTGACCACAATAGCCAATCACGGGGCTCAATTTCTCCAGGTGCTTGATCTGAAATGTAAGATTTCTTTGGTTTATTCACTGTCAAAGACGGGCACGGCAGAGGGGGAGGGAGCACCGAGTTGGCGGTCAACGTGCGGCCGACCCTGGAGTCTAAAATAGTGCCAGGCACCAATAACCCATAGACTTATATGGGGTATTGTTTCAGTTAAACAGCAGTACCTGAACAATGACTACTGTACACATAAGAATTACATTAGAATTAGCTCTCTCGTCAAGCACAGGCCTAAAAGAGAGACAAAAATCTATCCTAAATGAAAAAAGCTAATAAAGAATAAACTTTAAAGCAGGACAGAGGCATCTAGCTGCCTTCATTAAATATTGTGCACACAATTTATTATGGAGTGGCCTCCACCCACTCCCAAATCAAAACCCCACAGAGACTGACTCTTGCACTCAAATCATCATAATCTAATGTATTTTATTGTACATACTTAAAAACACACATGCTAAAAACAAGATAACTGTGCCATAAGTGATAGCGCCATCAGGGGGAGCCTGCACTCCTAAAAACCACCTAATAAGTCTGAAATACTAATGGCCCATAACACTATGCTACCTCTATACCACCTATACATATATTATAGCCTAAAGTGAAAGTGCTTCTCTAAGTGCATACATCTCAAGAAAGAACGTCAGAAAGTAAATATAACTTGTGCAAAATAAAAGCAGGAGTTTGTCTTGAGACTTTTGGATTATGTTCTCAAGCATAACTTCTTTATATTTGATGGGGAGTACTACCGGCAGACGAGGGGTGTGGCCATGGGTGCACGTTGCGCCCCCTCTGTCGCCAATCTCTTCTTGGGTTGGTGGGAGAGGGAAACGGTTTTTGGGACCGAGATGAACCTGTACCAGCCCCACATTTTGGGCTGGTACAGGTTCATCGATGACATCCTATTGCTGTGGAGTGGCCCGGAGGATGCCTGTATTGAGTTCCTAAACATCTTGAATGCTAACCAGTTTAACATCTATCTGACATCACAGGTCTCACATAGTTGTGTCGAATTTCTGGACTTGACCATTTGCCTGAATGAGGGAGGCACCCTGGAAACCACCATGTACAGAAAACCAACGGCAGTGAACAGTTTACTGCACTATACCAGTTTTCATGATAAGAGGACCAGGGACGCCATCCCCATAGGTTAAAACGTAATTGTTCCTCACCGAGGGAGTTCGCCAAACAGTCTAAGGCATTGAAGGAGAGATTTTACAGACACGGCTATCCTAAGCCAGTGGTGCGACGAGCAGTGAAGAGAACCAGTGAGACCCCTAGGGACGTACTACTGATACCAAGGAACACATCTAACAAGGGTGAGGAGGTAAGATTCATCTCACAGTACAATACCAATTGGACACAATTGAGAGACCTCCTCAGGAAACATTGGGGGATCCTGAGGAGTGACCCCACGCTTGCTAGATGGGTACGGAGGGGACCACTGATGGTGGCCCAACGGGCACCCAGCCTACGTGATAAGGTCTGCAGGAGCCACTTTCGGGACAGGTGAGTAACACAGTGAAGGGTTCATCCCTGTGGCTCCTGCTCCATTTGCCCCTTGATTAACATCAGTAGGGAGGTGACGAACATCAGGACGGCCAGAAGGTATCCCATTCGACAATTCATCAATTGTTGCACTGTGGGAGTGGTATATCTGATTACTTGTGGCTGCCCAAAGGGCTATGTGGGAGAAACTAAGAATACCCTGAAGGCCCGCATACAAGCACACCTATCTTCCATACGACTAGCCAGGCGCAACAGGGACATGGGTAGAGTCATACCCCCGGTGGCAGCACATTTTCTTGACACACACCAGGGCAACATGGAGGGACTTAGGGTGACGGCACTTGAGAGGGTTAGTTTGGGGCCAAGGGGGGGGGACATTAAAAGACTCCTGCAACAGAAAGAATTAAGGTGGATGTTTGCATTGGACACACAATCTCCTTGGGGTCTGAATGAGGACGTGGCTTTTACACCATTCCTAGGTTAAGGGTTCTCTGCTTGGGGTGAGTATTATAGGATAGTATTGGTTCAATGTTTTTTCTTTTTGCCCACGGATAAGTGGGGACACTAGGTAAGTATCAAAACACGTGATTGCAGTTTTCACTTGAGCATGGTTTATCCATGTGTTTGCATGCTTTTGACACTTTTACTGTTCACTTTATTTCACCAGGATTTAGGAGCACTTGTAGTGATTGTGGTGTGCCCGGGGATTTTTTGGCACAGTAAATGGGGTTTGTGTTTGGTGTTACTAAGATTATCATTGTTTTCACATTAGCTAGTCCCTTTAGGAAAAGGCACCTTTGTCCTCGTCAGAACCAGGAAATTTGGAGTGCGTTGATCTGAAGGTTCCCCCTTCCAATTTGAGGGACGGTCTCCACAATGAATGGAGAGGGAAGAATAATGCTCTTCATTGGGAGTTCAAGTTAGCTGTCCATGTGCCTGACCGTTTTAAGCCATAGATGTGTTACAATGTTGCCATAGATGTGTCACAATGTTGCCATAGATGTGTAATATTGCTGGACTCTGCCCTGTCGTCACACTGAGTCAGCATCTGGTCCATGGGCATCCTGCTGTTTTTGTCCAATCTTGCTTGGATCATGATTGTGTGGGAGGTTGTGTGGGTGGTGGGGTAGTTCTTTGTTTTTGGAGGAGGATCTATACCGAAAATCCCTGGGGGAGAAGATGTGTTCGCCCATACTTGGGCATTTACTCACGGGATATTATATAGGATGGCCTCCTTAATCATTACTGTGGGACACTTTACATCCACTTTAGGGTCCAGAAATAAGTCTGGTCAGGGTTTACATGGCCAGGAGTGGTTCCATTGCCCCCCACCTTGTAACTCACATACGCACAGTTATTGTTTATATCAGGCATGGGTTCTAGCTGTCTATACCCCTTATATGTCTGACCGGCATGATTAAGTATTAGCCATAGGGTTACATCATTTGTAGTATTGCTATATATGGGATTGATTAGGAATTATTGTATATATTTGAGCAGATAAAGTTGTGAATAATCATAGTATGTAAATAATTGTGTTGTTTGGGTTTTAAATTGTAATTGTGCAGTAAGATTTATGGGGAATACTCACCTTTCCGTCGGGCCAGTCCGACGCCTCCGTGCTGCTCTGAGCTGTGCTGCGCCTCCTCCCCTCTATTCATGCTTTACCCCTGTGTTGAGGGGCGGGGGGGCGTGTGGGGGAGTGTGGCGCAGCACCGACTCTGTCCTGTGGCATCATTGAAGCCCTGCGTTCCAAGCTGGAACGCAGGATCACTTCCGGTTTCGGCCCTACGCACTTCCGGCCGGAGCGCGACGGTGCCGTCCCAGCACACGTGAGGTCTGAGGGCAGGCTGATGGAGAGAGGGGTATATAAGGGGAGCTAGGGACAGAGCCCCCTTACACCATATAGCCTTGTGAAAGAGCCCATGAGGCTCGGAACGCGTGGGCTTGCCGTGGGGATCCATCTTAGCCAGCAACACAGTAAGACTTTTTGCTTATTATTTGTTGTGTGTTCTATTGTCTGACACTTTGCACCTTTGGTCCTTGCTGGGCCTGCTTCTTGTCAGGGGTCCTGCTTACCAATATTGATGTATCTTGATTATAGCACTTAGCACTTTATTAGACATGTTAGTACATAGATATTCACCATTTACCTCAGCACTTTATAGTTAAATGTCTGGCTCGATGGCTCCCCCATGTGGTTTATTACGGTATGGCACCATGACTTGCTGCTATTTTTAATATGCTTTTAATGTGATTATTGGCAATAAAGATATTTTGTTAACTAATTTTGCATTTTTGTGGAGTGCAAGTGTCAGTCCCCAGGGACCCTTGTGGGAAGTGTCTGGAGGGCATCCCAAAAGCATTTTCATTTACAGTGCAATTGCAGTAGGGTTCCTGTACAGGGCAGTGCACCCCGTATGTAAATAGTATTAATAGTATAATAGTATTTGGTGCCACCTGCAGTTGTGTTGTGCAAAATATCAAAAGCCTCAGTACAAGGTTAAAGTGCAACAGTGCCAAACAAATCATTAATACAAAGTGCTTACTGATAAATGAAAGTAGGATGGCTCCCCCTGGCTGCAACCAACAGGTTTCAAGCCTTGCCAGGCTCTTGCTCACGGCCAGTAACGAGTAGTATATCCCGTCGGATATGCAATAGCCTGGCAAGGCTCGAAACGCATTGGTTGCAGCCAGGGGGAGCCATCCTACTTTCATTTATCAGTAAGCAGTGCAAGAGTCAGTCTCTGTGGGGTTTTGATTTGGGAGTGGGTGGAGGCCACTCCATAATAAATTGTGTGCATCATTTTGGGGCACACCCCACAGGGCAGTGCACCTAGGATTTATAATTGTATCAGTGCCGCCCCAACTTTGCCACTTGCCCCAGTGGCATTCTTTAGTATTCATTAAATATTGTTTCAGAATATGTATTTATGTTTAATGTTTTTTTCTTATGTTCCTTCTAGAATAACCAATCTACATTGGTTTCACCTACAAAATGTGTGCTGAATGTTGTTTGCATTCTGACCATTCTATTGTGTTGCTACATTATGTGTAACATCAGATGGCCAAAGTGGCATTCCGTTCTTTAAAATTTAAATCTTGGCAGAGGCATTTCTTTTGTAATAGAAGATAACCATCTGAAGTCAGGACCACATCCAGCATCTGGAGCAGTGTGACATATAATTAGACCCTAAGGAGATGCAAAGTACAGAGATGCTGAGATTTGACACAACTGCTGCAGAGGGACCTGCAGAAGCCACACAGTTACTGCATAAGTTATAACTGCCTAGATTAGTAAAACAACATTTATATGCGTTAATAAAACACAATGTATATTCTATAGATGCTTATTGACCTACCAACATAATTATTTTCAATGGGCATGTTGCATGCTGGGATTAAATGAATATGGTCATTTAATAGTGCAATATGTTTATGGATAATTTGACTGCACATGTCAATGTTTTCATAATCTTTTTATATTTTTCTTTTCGGAACTGGAAACATTTTTCTTAAAGCGGAACAACACAATAGGCTCGATTCAGAGAGACAAAAAAATACTTTCGTTTTAGTGCCGATCTGTTTTTTTTTCTATTTCCCGCTGTCGTATGAGTGTGCGAGTGATTCTATGCATGCATTGCAATCCTTCTGTAAAGTTTCTGTCCGTTCGTACGGCAGAGTACGAGGATGTCATTTTTCAGCGTGACTTTCCATTTCATTTTCTCATGTTACAACGTAGGCTTTCGTTTTTGCCCTTTTCCCATCGTATCCTCCAACGAATCCTTTACGTTTCCCGTTAGATTCTGTTTCCCTTTTTCAATAAATAATCGTCCAGATGAAAATCCTTACGATCTTGCGCCTGCGCACTACAAACTTAACTCATTAAAGTGCTCGCCTACATATTTGTCACCCTCACTTCTACTACAATGTTTAGCTAAATCACTTAGCGCTATCCTCCATCTTCCCTTTTGGACCCTTAAAGCTCACCCCAACCACTTAGCGCTATCCTCCATCTTCCCTTTTGGACCCTTAAAGCTCACCCCAACCACTTAGCGCTATCCTCCATCTTCCCTTTTGGACCCTTAAAGCTCACCCCAACCACTTAGCGCTATCCTCCATCTTCCCTTTTGGACCCTTAAAGCTCACCCCAACCACTTAGCGCTATCCTCCATTTTCCCTTTTGGACACTTAAAGCTCACCCAAACCACTTCCCGGTTAGGTTCTTCTTCTATTTTAGGCCCTTAAAACTTACCCAAACCACTTCCCGGTTAGGTTCTTCTTCCATTTTAGGCCCCTAAAACTTACCCAAATCACTTCCCAGTTAGGTTCTTCTTCCATTTTAGGCCCTTAAAACTTACCCAAACCACTTCCCGGTTAGGTTCTTCTTCCATTTTAGGCCCTTAAAACTTACCCAACCCACTTCCCGGTTAGGTTCTTCTTCCATTTTAGGCCCTTAAAACGTACCCAAACCACTTCCCGGTTAGGTTCTTCTTCCATTTTAGGCCCCTAAAACTTACCCAAACCACTTCCCGGTTAGGTTCTTCTTCCATTTTAGGCCCTTAAAACTTACCCAAACCACTTCCCGGTTAGGTTCTTCTTCCATTTTAGGCCCTTAAAACTTACTCAAACCACTTCCCGGTTAGGTTCTTCTTCCATTTTAGGCCCTTAAAACTTACCCAAACCACTTCCTGGTCATCTGAATCTTCATTTCTAAATATTTATTTCACCCTTCGTTTGGTGTTAATGTATTTGTGTTAAAAAATGACACTGAAACTTTGTTTTTTGTTTTTTTTTTTAGTTGAAGACCATTTTTATGGCCCATTCGAATTTTTTTGTTTTTACAAATTTTCAACAAATTTAAAAACCAAATAAACTTTAAAAATATTAAAAATGTAAAAGATTAAAAACTATTTACTTAAATAAAAACAGTGACAGGACCCAGAACACTATTCTTCTTCTGTTGTCCCCAACAAGTCAACCAGCTGCTGCATATCGGCCACCAACTCAAGGACCCTTCCATTCATTTCTTCCACTCTTGCTCGTGTGGTCCCTGTATCAAATTTTGGAGACAAAATTACTTAGAGACAAATACATATATAGAGACAAGTAATTACTCTAAGCAAGTGGGCACAGGTCAGTCTGCTAAGAAATTACTCTAAGCAAGTGGGCACAGATCAGTCTGCTAATGCCATTGACTATGGCTTGATGTATCTTGGTGATCATATCACTTAACACATACTGCAAAGAATTACATTTCAACTTACTTGGTTGGTGGCCAATGGATGCCCCGTTGGGGACAACCCTATGCCCTGGGCCCTGCCACTGTTGTGAAGTAGAGGCTGTCGAGACATGGCAAATAGGGTCACTTATAATGTCTTAGTTAACAGTAATCAAATGTAATTTTCAATGTGTGTGTCACATCACTCGCCTTCTCCCTGTGTCTCCTGGGCAAGATCTGCTGCAGCCTCTGCATCTTCACCCGCTCCAGAAGCATCTACAAAAACAGATTAAGGGAATCAGCTTGGGTGGAAATAGCATGTATATGTGTGTGGGGTTACATGAAGAGTCACATACCAGAGGCTGGGTACGACTCCCTGCCCACACCGTGCCACCCCTCCTCTGTGGAAAGGTCCATGGGCTGGTCGGAGGACACAACAGAGGAGGGGTAGGACCGTCGCCCATACAAGAACAACACTTCAGTCTAGCCTTTGGCATGCTGCCCGAGCTCACTACTCCCTACAGGGACTAAAGGAACACCCCTCGGTACACCCCGTCTCCAGCACCGGGTAAACAGTTAACACACATATTCTGTGAACATGCTGGAGATGGCGTTGTCACCTAAGACACAGGCCAGGCAATAGAAAAAATAAAGCAGCAGGAAGATTACCTGAAGCCTGTCCAATGAGTCTCTGCTCCATTTCCTGTAGTGTACTGTAGATTGCAGGTCTCTTAATATTTCCCTTCCCTTCCATTCCTTTTCTCTTTTTATTTTCCCACAACTACTGTATGCTGCAAATGTAGTTGCACAGCTGCCCCTGTCCATTAGTGCCCCCCCAGCAAGAGTAAGCCTGAAAAGCATGACCACTGTGGCTTGCCAGGCTAAATTCTGCTGGGAATGCTGTCGGACTCCAGCAGCTATGCAACCACATTTTTAAGGTATTTTGAAGGAATAAAATTAAAGGGAAGGGCAAATCTGAAGACATACTACAGCATCTACAACGCAGTGCAGGAAATGAAGGAGAGATGATCGAGATAAGCTCCTAAGATTCCTATTGCCATTGGCAATAGAAAGGAAAAACAAAATATGCAGAAATAAAGACAATCAAAACAGACTTAGATTGTCCATGGAGTAGAAGGAGGGCTAGAAACAAAGGGTGAACATTGGCTTATAGAGAAAGCCTCACCACACTTCCTTACTTTTTTTTGTAACTTCTTCAAGTGAACCTAAATAGGTTTGAGCAAACCCACAGAAGTTTGGGTTTGGCAAGTTCAGGTAACCGAACTTGACCTGAACCTGAAACAACCAATGGGGTCCACACTTGGGGACCCAAAAATGTCTGTAAAATGGGGGTAGTAAGGGGTAGAGGGATGCAAAATCAGGGTAAAAACAAAGTAATTGTTCTACAAAAGAATGGGATAGGGAAAGTATTTAAAATCATAATATTAAATAAAAAAAAACAAAAAACAAAAAAAAAAAAATAAATCATAGTCATACCTTGCTGTGGTTGCTATGGGCTAAAAGATGAGCAGCCCATCAACCAGCTTTACTGTACAGCCAAACATTGAACGCGAACACTAACTTCTGGCTGAAGTCTTTAAGCGGGTCCGGGTGACCCAAAGTGACCGCGATGTTCGACACAGACCCGAACAGTGTGGTTCACCTCCACTCATCTCTAGACCCAAAGTCAATGGCAACCTTAGGTTCTCATTAGTTCTCTCACAATGCCCTGGGATACTTCCCACAGTCTAAAACTCAAATAGAATACCAAGATCAGGCTAAAATTATTACTTCTTCTGCATTACATTATGCACTACAATTGTGCAGAGAAGCTCATCCAGCAATTCCTCCTCTCTGCTCCTTATCCCCCTATAGGTTCCTCCTCACCTATAGGGGGATACATTGAATATATGTCCTTGTGGAAAACAGTTGCTGCAGTTGCCAAACTCCAAATTGGGATGACCCCTTTGTGTACCTAAAGTCTTTGGTCCACTTTAAGTCTTACCATAATATCACAGATATTTAGCACAAGAAATCCTTACAGCATCTGCAGTGGTTACACAAATAGAGACTTGTATGTAATTGGAACAGAAAACTTACCTCTTCTATTCATATTCTTATTAGCAGTTCAGCGGTACAAAATGAAAGAAATGTTTGTGTAACTAACAGACTCCATTTTCCTTACTACATTATAGGCAGGATCACTCAATAATCCTCTGTTCAAAAATATCATTATCGAGTGAATCCAACACTTCATCATCAATAATTCAGTTAAACTTTTCATTAAAGGCAGAAATGAAATTGCTAATTGCTCCCGCATTTTTCCTTTACAATTACATTAACAATTAGTGTTATTACTGTGTCAGCATTCATACAGATTGCACATCTTTCCTCCATTTTTTACATAAGGCACAAAAAATATTTACTTTTAACAGCCTTAAAATTCAATTACAATTTGTTTTTACCAGGAGTTGCTATTTCTCAGTTTTTTTACAGGCAATATCTCTCCATAGTAGGCAGAGACCCATTTTTTTGTGGGCTTATCACTTATAAACAAAAGCATATTAAATTAACATTAAAAGCTGAGCAATTTTTTAATATATCCAAAGAACCACTGTCCTCCTCCCACATATTTACCACCCCAGTCACCAGTCATTCTTAATGACTACAGAAAGACTTGGATTTGTAGCAAGAATAAAAGCCCTTCAGCGCAAAATATGCCACAGTGGACAATAGTATAATACTGGATAGTTTCTATAATATCGGGTAGTTTCTAGGAAAAATAGGACCCAGTGTGGGTAGAAAAAAAATTCTACCCCCTCATCACCCATCCTTCTGCCCCATACCAGTATTTGCCATGCTGTACCTCCACTTTAGCAGCAGCAGTGCCCTCTCCACATGACTGAGCCCAATATGGGAGATGCAGGGACTGCTGTAAAGCCGGCACAACAAAGGGTGGCCCTAACCTATTTGCAGAAAACAGGATGGGCTAAAGGTGTCCCTAATGGGCTTGGTGTCCAGGCTGATTGCCCTCCCCTAGAAACTGCCCTGGTGGAATAAGCCTTATGCCCCACTATAGACTTATAGTCAGAGGCAGTAGTAGCAGGGAAAGCTACACCAGTTGCTGTACTTGATCAGGTTGAGAGGTTAAAAACAGAACCAGCTATAGTTAAGTTTGGTAAGGCTCATTGTATTCTTCTAGAAAAGGGTTTCCCAACCCTCCTCCTCAAGGTCATGTTTTGTGGATCACCACATAGCTGGATCTATAGCTCTGCTGCTACACTAATTACTTCACATGTGTGTCTGTGTGGAGATCTGCAAAACATTACCTGTTTGTGGGCCATAAACAGGGTTGGGGACCCCTGTTCTAGATGATTCATCAGATAGCTAAGCACGTGCTGCAAAGGATTCATTTTATTGGACTGGGAAGGATCAAAACCTACATAAGTTCAGGGAACTAACTAAAACCAGTGTTATTCTTTAGTTTGTTGAGCAGTAGCAGAGAGCAAGAGGAAGTGATGGATGAGCCAAGGACTATGAACCAAAATCAAAGTGGAGGCTGATTCATTACTAACGCCAGGTATCAGCAGATGAGCGCCTGTATAGCGTCGCTTAGAGCAACCGCTAGTAAACTATGTAAGTGGGTATTGGGCGCTGCGCAGCAGTAAGGGAAATGTATCGCTAGCTCAGTGCAACCGACTCTCAGTGCTCCGCACCATACTTATGAAAAAAGGATACACACACAGCGTTGGTGCTCTAAATCTGGTCGCTATAGCATAGAGCGCCAGACCCTGTGTGATTAAAGTCTGTTTTTTAACATATACACCTGTAACAAAGTGAAAACACATGGAATGACATTGTTTTAACACTGTGACACTAACACTTTAGTGCCAGATCTGTAATGACAGCCGAGGGTCAACACGCTGCCTCTTTCTCTTACTCGGGGGGGGGGGGACCTCAGAGTATGAAGAGGAAGAGGAGCTGGGGAGACGCTGGGCAGGCCTTCAAAGAGCCATGTCTTCTATGAAAACCAGAAGTTCACAAAACGAACCAACAGCAAAACCTTTCACCCCCTTGCAAGGTACGAGCGCTATGAAACGCCCAATACATGATGTTTACGGTATGGAACTCACAAAGACAATAACTCACATTAGACTACAACTTTAATACCAAATAAACTAAATGAAAACAAAAACAAACATATTCTTATATTTAATGTGCACCTAATGTATTTAAGTTACTGTAATAGGCTCTGTAATGTAAAGTATTCATACTGTTTGCATATTTGCCACAGCGTACTCAAGGCGGTGTTCAGCACAATAGCAGGCAAGCATACATCCCATCTATCAACAGTACAGCGCGAGAGGTAGCCAGAGGTAGCGAATGCTCAGAGCATCTGGCCCTCGGGCTACCCACCATATTAAAAAAGACTCACACAGCGTCGGCGCTCAAGTTTGGTTCGCTGAAGCATAGAGCGCCAGACGCTGTGTGATTAAAGTGACATTTTGGACACATTTCCACCAGTAACAAAGCGAAAAAACATGGAATGACATTGTTGGAGCACTGTGACATTGACACTTTAGTGTCAGACCTGTAATAACAATTCTGCATAAAATTGTAAAAAAATCTAAAACTTTTTTAAATATATATTATTCCTGGCCAGGAGAGATGTAAGAATTATTTGAAAGTAAAAAAAAAAAAAGAAAAATGGGATCAGGAAAGGGATTAGAAGGAACGTCCATTGAAATGTATGGGAGAGCGAACGGTAGCGACAGGTCTTACCTGATGCTCTGGAAACTAGAGTGCTGGCGCTCTACGCTGAGCCGTCTGTAATGATAAATCATACGCTACTTGGTGCTGTTAGAGTCACCCAACCGAATCGCTTTAATAAATGTGGTTTTGCGTACAGCGCCCAGCAATCATCAGGCGCTGCCTGACACTACGAAGCACTATCTGGCGCTACAGCTTCATGAATAAACATCTTTCTGTTTTTGGAAGTACTAAGTAAAATGTCTGGGAAAAGAAGGGATGGGAAAGGACCGGGTAGAGGAAAGGATATCCCTGCAATTTCTTCTGGATAAGGATGTTGGTGCCAGTACCAACACTGTTTTCAGCAGCCATGTGCCCAGGTCCAATAAAAGTAGCACCAGCCATTTGCCCAGGCCCAGCCATAGTTATGGCAACATACATTTGCCCAGGCCTGCCACTGCTAGTAGTAGCAGCAGCAGCAACATTGTACGCGGTAGTAGTAGCAGCAGCAGTAATATACATGGTAGCAGTAGCAGCAGTACAACTAACTGACTTACCTTCTAATAATATGCACTGTACTGGAATTTTAAGCATTTTTAATTTTTTCTTAACATTTACTTTCATCCCATTAAATGTGTTTTTCTCCTTACACTGTTCCAAAAAAATGATATGCAAAAATAGGAAAGCCGGTGGTGTGCAATGTATTAATTTGGTGTAGGCCAAAAAAAATGTTAGCTAGTACTGCCATAAATGAGAACATCTAAACATGTTCAAAATACTGTTCCTGCGTCCTTGTATAGATAATAAGTAATTGGAAGAAAAAAGTTGGCTCATTTTTTTCTTTTTGTATTTTGTAGCTTTAATTAAATTAAATTCCTACAAAAATGGGGCTTCTGCTCTCTCCACCCCTTTCTCTTGATTTTATACAAAGTATGCTCAAAATTTGACATTCCCCTTAATGTTATAAGCATAAATATACAACTGCAAACACATATAAAAACTTTTATATGTGTTTGCAGTGGTATATTGGTCTGTCCCACCCTAAGTGCAAATTGATCGTTAGAAGGTCAAAAAACGAAATGACCTGAATACTAAATTGAGCTTATTTTACACGTTTCTGTTGCTTGGTTTGATTATTTACAAGAGTGCACAAAAATGTAATCTGTATCACAATATTGTTTATATTTTACATGTACCTTAATTCAAGTAAACTAAAAAATAACAAATAAAGAATAGAAAAACAAACTGTTTTCTTGTTTGGCTGTTTAGCTTATTGATGGGTGTCCCAGGCTGTACTGATGTTCTCAGTTAAATTCAGTGAAACGGAACTCACCATGTCTCTCCCCTGGTGTGGGCTTCCTGAAGAGTTTGATTTGTTATTTGAAACAATGCAGTCTGTACATGGGATAGGTAAGTAATAGAAAGAATAAATACGAAGAACAATTATGTAATTTGTAGGTACAGGTATTAGGAGGATGTGCAGGGTTTTTTTGTAGTATTGTTGGTGTTTGGCTGTGAATGTCTGTGCAAGTTAAAGTTAGTTATAACAAGTATAAACTAAAAAGTTTACTCCTGAAGGACACTACCTAGAGAAAAGTAGACCAAGGATTAGTTTAAATTATGACATGACAATTAAAAAATACCTAGAGTGCAGAAATGAAAAAAACCCTTCAAAACCTTACCGCAAAAGGAGTCCTTTCTTCCAGCAGGGGTCAGGTCCTCTATGTTTGGCTGCCAAGTGACACATCTACAGTAACAGTACAGTTTACTAATGTACAAATTAGGAATTCCGATGCTGATTATAGTGCTGGTGCATTATTGTGTAGCTGCCCCAGGGGCATACATAGGTTTCGCAGCCCATAGCAAAGGTGAGAGTGAGCCCCCAAAAAACCCTCAACATTAAATGACCTGCAGTGAAGTAGTAAAAGTGAGTACCAAGCTCGGAATCTCCCGTTAGGCCTCTGAACTGAGGGCCATATGGGGGCCCCCATATCCAAAAAGGGTGGCTCACTAAGTGATAACAAACACTGTGCTGTCCATTTTTCTAGTGTAGGAGCAGTATGTCATATGGGATGTAATTGTTCTATGGCAGGGGTACTCAAGGGGTACTCAAGCACTTCTTGTAAAAGTCCATTTACAGACATCCGGTGAGAGGTGAAGGTCCGGGTGGGGGGCTGTCGCGGGGCAGGGAGGTAGGGATGGAGAACAAGCTGGAAGAAGGGATGGATGGGGCAGAACTAGAAGGACAGGAATTAATGGGCGAAGCTGGGGAGTAGATGGCTAGAGCTGGATGAAAGGGTAATGGATTGGTAAAGCTGGGGGGCAGGGGATTGGATGGGGCAGAGCCAAGAGGATAAAGGTGGATAGGGCAGAGCTGAGAGGACAGGGAAGAATGGGGCAGAGCCAAGGGGATAAAGGTGGATAAGGCAGAGCTGAGGGAACAAGGATGGATGGGGCAGAGCTGAGGGGACAGGAATGAATGAGGATGGGATGGATGGGGCAGAGCTGACCGGACAGGGGTGGATGGGGAAGAGCTTAGGGGACAGGAACAGATGAGGATGGGATGGATGGGGCAGAGATGAGGGGACAGGAATGGATGGAGCAGAGCTAAGGGGACATAAATGAATGGGGCAGAGCTGAGGGGACAGGAATGGATGGGGATGGGATGGATGGGGCAGAGCTGAGGGGACCGGAATGGATGGGGCAGAGCTGAGGGGACTGGAATAAATGGAGATTAGATGAATAGAGCAAAGCTGGAGGACAGAAATGGATGGAGCAGAACTGGGGGGATGGGGCTTGGTGGGGCAGAGCTGGTGGGACAGGGATGGATGGGACTGAGCTGGGGGAGTGCAGGATTGGATGAGGCAAAGAGACCAAGAAACAAAGTTTGTGTGTACCCTGCAATGCCACTTGCCGCCCTCGCAGTACTACATATTACAGTTCTAGGTGCCAGGGATCCATGACACTGGCAGGGAGACTAAGTATTACATCACTGATCAAGTAAATGGAGTAGTGCTGAGTTCGACAACGCAGAAGCAATTGAGTGCAGGGCTGTCAGGGCAGGGATCTTGAAATCTGACACCGAGGTCCGTATTCTGACCCTGGTCCGCCAGATAGGTACGGCTGTTCTATGGCATGAGAGCACAAGTTTTCTACTCACGCACAATAAAGTTAGGTTTAATGTCTGTGTTCATGAGCCCTAAAAATAAGCCAGTAACATTGGTATGTAACTGTAAGGTGGGCCCCCAGAGTCCATTTCATGGTGGGGCCCCAGACACTTCAGTCCAACACTGGCAGAAAATGTGGTCAGATTGGAGTTATAGGTAGTTTTGCCGGTTTGGGTCTCGGGCCCATTTTTTCCTGAAAAAGCATGTTTCCCCGAGTGCCCTACACTGGTGAGGGGGGGGGGGGGGGGGACAATGCGCTGTCATTTTAGTTCCGTCCTGCATTACCTATGGTGCTCCTTGTAGATACTGATGTGCTCCCAGTCCAATGCTGTTGCCACAAGTGCTCATCAGGAGGTCAGCTTGCATGGGCCCCCTTCAGCCATAGCACAGCAGCATGTGCCATCCCTGCCTCTGTGGTATGTATCCCCATGAGCTGCCCCATATAAAGGAGGAAGTCATGGCCTAGTGGTTAAGGAAGCTGCTTTGCGACTAGAGGTTGTCAGGTTTGATTACCAGCTGGTCACCATTGCTAGGTCAGCTCACTGACATGTGAGCACTCACTGCTTGTGTTTGTCTCATTGCACGGATTAGTTAAATGCAGAGGAAAAAATCTTATGTGCGCACAAGCATAGAATGACCATATATGTCCATAGAAAAAAAAAACTTACAAGACCTTAAGCTTTTTACTGTTTCCCATGAATGTTATAAAGTGTTTTTTTCAGTTTGGGGGGGGGGTCTCCTGGGCTGGGATGGGGGGCTACAGACACATATGTAGTACTGTTGTAATTGGGAGAAATTGGGCAATACGGTTTTCTTGAATAAAATAATGTTTATTTAAAATTGTTTTTTTGTACTTTTTTCACTCAAAAAAAAATTAAAAAATCACTGGAAAAAAATAGCATAAAGACATTTCATGTTAAAGCCTACACTCTGGTAAAAAAAAAAAAAAACATATAATTGTCCTGTAAATTCCTGCAAAAGTTACAGTTAAACAGCGGAAAATGATGAAAAATGGCCTGTCAACAGAGAGTGACAACATCTCAAGTAGGCTGGCAGTTAAAAGGGTTAAACATAGTTTGCATGTTGGGTATTGTTCTGTTTGGGAGTCTTTGTGCTTTCACTTGTTTTTTCTTGTTTGCATATTGATATTTTAGGAAAATGTGTTTTTCATTCTGCTTTTTTATAGGAAATATATATATATATTATAGGAATTCTTTGAGAGATTACATTCAGAAAGATGAGCCTACTACAACAAAACGGTGACGCCTAAAAAGCTTAACGTGTGTTCTTTGAGGGAATATAAGGTTTGTGGGGGGTAATTGAAATGTAAAGGGTTGTTTTGGTTGAAAAAGTGCAAGGTGTGCAGGTCTGCCGAGCTTAAATTCTCAAGTAAAATTACCGTTACACGCATGCTTTACTTTGGGGTGTTTGGCAACTCTTCCCTTGACAATACCTATGCCTGTTGGGTATCCTTCTATTCAGGGGACTTTCCTTTTTCAGATTTAACTTGTTTTTTCTTGTTGCATATTTTTTTTTTATTTAGGAAAATGTGGCTTTGATTCCTTTTTTTTAGGGAAACCATGTGCAACCAAATAATTTATTGAGGGATTACTTCCAGTAAACTGTGCCCATGTCAACAAGCCTGGTACACCTAGAAAGCTTTAGATGAGTAGTTCCAGTTCAATGTAAAGGGTTATTTTTCTTAAAAAACTGAAAGGGGTACATAGCAGTTGTATTTCATCAGAAAATCTCCTAAAGCACTGTTTTAGTTTTTGGAGAGTCTCCTGGACAGAAAAGGGTGTCTACCAATACATATGAGGTACCGTTGTAGCTGGGAGAAATGTGGCTTTTACACCCAATATGCTTTTATTGCAAACTTAAATTTTTATTACAAAAAGACACAAAAAATTGTAAAAAAAAATGTTTTTTATTTTTTTGTGAACAATTTCACCCAAAAGTAATGAGAATACGCTAAAAGAAATGACAAACAAGACATTTCATGTTAAAGCCCAGACTCTTCTGAAAAAGAAAATATATCATTTCCACTGGAAATCCCTTCAAAAATCACAGTTGAACATGTATAGTGCAAAATATTTAAAATGGTCTGGCAACAAAGGGTGACACAATCTCTAGGTAGGCTGGCACTTAAAGGGTTGAAGGAAACCTCTAGATTTTCATAAAATAGTTAAACAGAGATTTTTTTTCCCACACCAAAAAACATTACTTGGTTAATTTGACCTGATGTTTTAGTTTTAATTACCCCAGATATGGTGATCTTCCCATTATGCAAGTAAGGGCATTTGGCTGCATTAGTTGTTTTCCAGAGACCCAAAAGCCCATTCTGAATGTTGCCTTGAAGACTTGGGATTCAGATTTCGGTGATCAAATTAAACAGATTGCATATGAAGAACTCTCCAAAGTAGTAGGTGAACAATTGTGGGAATGGAAAGGAAGAGAGAACGTGGAAATAAGGGAAAAATAGAAGGAAAGATCAAAAGGGATGAAAAACTGGATGGAAACACAAACAGGTAATGTTTTGTAGATACTCACATTGCTGTGTTAATAGCACAGTTAAAAGATCACTTTAAATTTCTTCACCTGCGTATCTGTGTGGAAATCTGGAAAACATATCCTGTTGGTGGATCTATAGCACTGTCTCAATTTGCATTGTGCGTACCCCGGGGGTATTCTGCAATGTTCAAGGGTGCATCTACTCAAGTGAATGGACGAGTGGAAGAGTGCTGGGCACAGGGAGGGCCCGGTTGCCATCCTGGACTTCAGCACGATGGAGGCAAACATTGCGTGGAATCTGCAGCACTGCCCTACCGCTGGATTCAGGGTAAAGGTAAGTGTCTTATATTACCCCCTAGCCCTGCTTCAGTTCTAGGGGAGGGTGGCAGGGCAGGGGGTATTTCAAAATCGGTAAACCTGGGCTGGAATGGCCCTTTAACACAGGGGTACAGCCAATGTCTGTACTAATTGATTATACGTGAGCAATTCTTTTTAATTAAAATTATGGTAACAGAAAAGCACTGTAGCTGTCAGGATATCATGATTCACTAGCTTCCCCTATTGTTAAGAAAATGTATTCAAGTCTGTGCAGCCTTGTTAGGGCAGTTGCCAGGATTGCTGTGGGAACATGCTAGCTGCTTTCAATATGACTTTAGTCTCTCTTTAATATTTTCACAGCCATCAACTCTCACTTGTGGACACATGTTTCAAGCTTTTGGTCCTCCTCAGTAGAGATGAGTGAACCCAAACCACAAAGTTTCTGGTTTGTACAGCCAGAAGACCGTGTTCAAGTTCAGCATCCGGCCTGAACTCAGAAAAACTGGTTGATGGACTGCTGCACCAGCTCAACCAGGTTCACCTAGTACTGGCACTAGATGTGTCCCTTACTCATGGGAGCTGGTAGCTGGGGCCAGTACCAAACACTGCTGCTGCTGCTGCCACTACTCCATCTTGCTGACAGAAGAGGATAGGGCAGAGGTAAGTTTAAGCAGTGTGCTTCTGCTGCACAACCACCCGCCACAGCCACTCCCCAATGTTCATACGCCGCCATCTGCCCGTGGATGCACAGTGCCGCTGGACCTAAGCGCAGCCGGCCACCCATTCACTTGAACTGGCAGGCCGCCGTGCATATGGGGCAGGGAGCTTCCGGTCCTGTTGCACTGTGCCCTGGAAAGATGACAGCGCCTGGTGCAATGAACGAGCTGTGGCCACCGCTGGAGATCAGTCAAGGAAAGTGTCTTTTTGTTTTTTAGAACATTAAATTAAAAATGCTTCTTAAAGGAGGCAGGGTGGGGGGTAGATTGAGATACGGCAGTCTGGCTGCACTGGCCCTTTGAAAGACAAGGCTGAAGCTGCATGTAAACCTGTTATAGAGGTTTTATCTCACATTTGTTCTCAGTGATTAGTGAATCATAACAGAGGTTTATATGACAGCGGGATGACAGGTTCCCCCTCCTCCCCAGTATAACAGTAATTAAATGAGTTACAGTAAAATACACAATGTGCATGATTTTTTTATACGTTATTCTGCAGAGCTCAGCATAAAGCTATAAAATACACACACATTGGATATGCACACAGCGGTATAATTGTTGTACATTATATGTTGAATACAATATGACATTATGGTCCAAATTACTTGTATTCAGGTCCAAACTACTTGTATCAAGTGTGTCAAGTGTGCTGTGGTTAGCAGGAAATCCTCCTCAAAAAGACTCGCTCCCCTAACCAGCTTTGATAATATGGCTGAAGGGCAGCTCTCATACCTCAAGTGACTGATAGCAGGGTGATCAGTTAAGGAACAAAGCACCCACAACCAGAAATAAGTAACTGGTGAGTAGTTCTAACACATTTTGGGCTTCCTTTTACAGTTTGCATGGAGACACATCCAAAATTTGGGATGGAGGTCCACTTGAGGTTTAAAGCGGAAACCCAGGATTTTTACGCTCCTGTGCTTTCTGATTTGGGGTGTCCCTGTGTATGAAACCCCCAGGATTGCCAATTCTCTTACCAAGTTTCTCGCTCCCATGGCACATGAACAGAGTCTCATCTAATCAGAATATATGGTAGTGTATATAAATTTTAAAGTGGACCAACACCCAGGATTTTGACTATCCTGGGTTTTGGTCCACTTCGGCGGGGCACCCCGATCGGGGGTGCCCCGCTGTGTGAAACCCCCCAGAAAGCCTCAAAATCTTACCTGTCCCCGCTGCCACGTGACTGGACGGTCCAATCCCCGCCAACGTCCAGGCGGGGATCAGGAACGTCCAAGCGGCTGCCGCCGCCGCCGCCGCCTCCCTCGCGTCACTTTCGGCACGCGCGCGCCCCCGCACGTCTACAGGGGCGCGAGGGAGGCGGCGCCGCCGAAGATCAGGTAAGCGATTTGGGGTGTCTGGGGGGGTTTCACCCCGCGGGACATCCCGATCTCGGATGTCCCGCGGGGTGGGAGGTGATCGGCCCGGGAATCTTATAGATTTCCGGGCCGATCACCTCTCGGTGTTGGTCCACTTTAAATAATAATAAAAATGTTGGTCTGACATTTTTTGTCATTTTTCCTTGTTATAATGATTTCCGCTTAAGTGACAACGGGGTTCTTTTTTTACATTTTTTTGTAATGTTTTTTAGTGTTTTTTTTTTTTAATAAAATGTGCGTTTCCCCCCTAAAGGCTACCAGTCTGGTCACCAAGCAGAAGAGCTTGTAACCCAGGACTTAGAGGCCATTATGCCATTTGGTATGGGCCTGGGGCTCATAACAAATGGGCACCAGGCCCTTCGCGCACCCCTGATGTCCCAAATGGGGGTGCAGGGAATGTGTCATTTTACCAACATGGCACCCACCAAGCCCAGCAGGTGCCATGCCGGCTCCTGACCATGGTGAGCTGGTATAGGGGTTGCCTGGCTCCCTTACCAGTTAACCCCAAGTAGAATGAAATAAACACACTACACAAAAATAAGTTTATTATTCTTAATTTTTCTTACTCATCTGTCCAAGTCTTCTGCATTCTGTCCCCCGTCAGGCGTTGTCTTCCTCCGGTCCATTGGGTCTTCATTGGTCCCACAGCAGGAGGTCTCCTCCAGTCTTCGGGGCTTTTCGGTGCCCCCTCCAGCATCTTCTTGTTGAGACACTGGCCATCAGAAGCTGAGGGCTGCACCTCCATTTAGAGGAAGGGGGAAGATAGTTTACCCTTTCTTTCATCCTCGCTATCCAGCAGGGACTAAGTTGAGGGCTGGGTGAGCCGTGACCTCTATGGAATCTCTCTGAAGTCATTGCTGACATCGCAGAAGGGGCAGGGATTTTCCCATACAACCTCTATGGGCCCCTCCCCTTTTGACTCTTGACTTAATATAAACGCCACTCCCCAGCTGCTCATCATGGAATCCCTTGCCTGGACCTGGGATAGACAGGAGGGAAACCCGTGTTCTCCTCCTTTACAAATGCCAGCAGAGTATCCTTAGATGCCCCACCAGCATACATTTAAAGGAGCCTACATGGGAACCCGGATGGAGAAGGTAAGTTAATTGATTAATAAAGTATTTTATTAAAATCTTGTGTGCATTTTTTGAATAATGGTCAGGAGCCAACTGGGTGGCCATTGAGCCCTGAAATTACAAGCCATTATGCTTGGTTCGTCCGGGTTGGTAATGTTTATAGGGGGGCCCACGCATTTTAAAAGAACAATTTGGTGAGAAATGTAACCCAGCCCACAACACGTTTAACATTTTTATTTTTAAATGTGTGGGGTGCCCCCCTTAAAGCATTACCAACCTGGAGAATCAAGCTTTTTTTAATTCCAGGGCTCAAGAGCCACCTAGCCGGCCCCTGGCCCTGACTTATTATTACTTATGCCTTATAGGACAGGGCCAATGACCAGAACCAGCCCATGCTATGGGCGGCCGGGCTCATCCGCATCCCCCATGCCCATTGGTGATGTGGGTATTGGAGTATGAACTGTTCTAGTTCAAAGTGAAAGTGTTTAAAAAACACACACATGTTTTTAATAAAGTACTTTATTAATCTTTGTTAATGGGCTCCCGCACAGGCTCCTTTTAATTTAGTCTGGTGGGGCGTCTAAGAACTCTTCACCAGCATTTGTAAAGAAGGGTAACACAAGGTTCCTGGCAGGGGACTCCGTGATGAACCGCCATGGCTTTTATATTAAGAGTAGGGGCCTCTCAAAAAAATGTCACTTCTGATGTCACAAAAAAGGGGGGCTTAGAGTTGGTTGCACAGGAAAATCGCCTCTAGACCCTGCCCCTTCAGTGACATCAGCGATGACATCAGAGAAATTACATGGAGGCCACGTCTCTAACTATAAAGTCGGCTTCCCTGGACCTCATCTTAGTCCCTATGTTCCCCTGTGCTCCAAAAGGCAGCTTGCTCCAAATGGCATCAGACCCACTGATGGGGAAGCCCATTGAAAACAGAAGAAAGAAGATAGAGACAGGTAAGTGAAATTAAGATTAATAAAAATATTTTGTGTGGTGTGTTTGTTCCTTTCTACTTGGGATGAACTGGTTAGGGGTCCAGGGGATGGCTCACTGGATCTGCATACATCTCCATGATCCCATGGCACTTTCCTTCAATGAAAGTTCTTTGCTGTGCATATTAATGAGTGGCACAGAATGCTGCAGAAATGAGAGCGGAAAGAATCCATTGTGGGTACCCGCTCAAGCCATTCAGAACGCCCTGGCCCAAGTGTGTGCATCAGCTTATGGGGATGCAGCCTACACATGCACCATGGAATCACTAGAAGGGTATCCTTCTGGATAAACCAAAGGGTATTTAATACTGGGATGCACCACAGAGAGGGAGACCATAGGTTCATAGGTTGGTGGATGCTTCTCTTTAACCACATTATAACATGGGTCTCTACCTGAGATAAGCCAGCAAGAGAGGTGTGGCCAGTGGTTTTAGCCAGAGTTAGACTCTCCTGCGGCAGCAGGCTATAGACTTAGACCCGATAGTCTGTACAATGGCCAGTACAGGGACCAGTTATAGTATAGTCAACCATGTCTGGAGAGCGGCATTATATATCTTGTTGTAGATTGTCAGGCAAACATTTCTTGATTCATATCAATAAAACAAGTCAGGATATTTCAAGTCAGAGGGGACTGAGCCTGCTCAAAGTGCTGAGCTAGCTTTGCCTGGGGTCACAAAACTACTTTAATAAGTATGCCGCCCCAGCACGCCAAACACGCAACAGAGGCGATTTTAACTGGAAGGAAATAAATGATTCTTGTTGTGCTTAGGAGCATTCTGCAAGCAAATAAAACACATCTGTCAGTAGTTTAAGAAGGGGAACCCTACAAGACAAACAGATCTGTCGGATTAAACATTTGTCTCTTGTTATTTCATTCTTGTACCGTTTAATATTACATGCCAGGAATACCATAATATACTGTAGAACCAAGGAGGGAATAAAACTGTGCAGAGCCTCCGTTGCATAATGAAGAGCACTATGCAACTCATCGGGTTTTGAGGTAGATATGTTCTGTGGATGAGGTGCAAAGGTGTTCTAATGAAGTAAATCCATGTTCTACAGATTAGTAAATCCCTACCATACAAATCAATAAAGTTGTATGAACCTGCTGCTGTAATGAATGTCCCCAGAGCCTAAAAAATTACTCATTGAAGGCAGTGAACTCTCCACTCTCCACTCAACTCGCCACTGCAAATCTTCTGCTGTACGTCTGGGAGCTGGCACCAAGAGTCTTTTTTTTTTTTTACCTCTGCAAATTTAGCTTAGTGTGAGGATAGTGATGGGCAGTGGTATGTGGGGGGGAGGTGATATGGTAATGGGTGTCAATCTACCCGAAGTTCAATTTTAGGCCTACTCCCACCCAACTTTCATATCCAACTTAAGGCGCTGCACGTGTGAATAGGGTGGGAGGTTAATTCTGTCATGTTTGAAATGCTATCAATGACACTGCTAGAGAGAGTTAGCCTCTCTTCCTTAAAGGAAAAAAAAAACACCTTTGTCCTACTGGGCAAGAGGAGAACCACTAACCTTAGCTAAACTTCTGCACCACTAATCAGGCAGTTCCAGTTTGTAATGCCAGTATTTGAGTTTCCTGGTTCTTGTCTGCCATTATTGGTCATAGGGGTCATAGGGGTCATAGGGTAGACGTGGCAGTCTTGCCGGAGACTGACCCTGCTGGGCCACATTAGCTCATTTAGACCTCAATTTAGACAGAACCCATCCGGAGAGTAAGTTGCATGACTAAGAGGGAGAAATACGTCCTTCCAAAACTTGCTGCTTGAAATATTTTAGTGCTATCAGTGAGAAGATGTTTTAACCTGATGTATTAAATGTTAAGTTATGCAGTTTAAATACTACAGGTGATCTGTTAACCCTGTCTTATTTTTGCTCCCACAAATCTGGTTTGTGAAACTAGGGCCAGCAGATGGGCATGTTCTATGTTCAGCAGCTCCCACAGAGAACAATGGATGCCTTTGTACATTGGGAACTTCCGGTAAGAAAAGCTCACTACACAAAGCAACCCACGGAACTCCATGGAATGAGTACATTTAATACACATTACCAGAGGTAGATCCTGAGCTGAATAATGTTTCATTTTTTTTTTTTTTTGCGTTTATGAGGACTTGATTGTCGTTCTTATTCATATAGCAATAGCATGTCTGAAATGAAGGAAAATACTCACCCTTCCACATTGCATCAGCAGCAACACTGGCTGTGCGTTGACCACTCCACTAGTGTGGATTTGCCATGTGGGCGTGTATGTTTCATGTCCACACCAAGTGAACCCCATTTGCTGCTGGTTATCAAGTGGGGCACTCGTCACTTTTGCTCTTTAACTAGAAGGGCATTCCAAATGCAGGGTGGGGGGTGTAAGCAGACCCAAAAGTCTATTGTTTACCTAAGTTCCACAGCGATCCTAGTCAAACATAACTGATCCCCTCCTACCATTCATAAGCACTGAATATAGGGGGGATACTTTCCTTTTACTTGTGGAGCAAGGTTGCCCTACCCAGGTGGTAGAAGAAAAACTCAAAAATTTAAAAGAAACTACTATTTCTTGGAATGAAACGCATCCAACATGTTAATGCTTTGATGTTTTACTGGGGATCCTTTGAATCTAATATAATCAATTTAAAATTGTTAAAGTTATTTTAAAGTTTTTTTCTGTTTGCTCTCCCACAAACCAAAATGCAAGGGTGGCTTATAGAAGACAAACTGTATCTGTTTTGGACCAGTATATTACTTTTAAAGTGAATAAATGCATTGTTCCTAACAAAACACTGCAACAGCAATAGTGCAATAGTGGGATATGGGCATGGTGCTTAGTATTGGACACAGCTACCCAACCTCACCTCCTTTCTTTATTATGCTCGGATGTGAAGAATAATGTAAAGGCCTCCAATGCCATTAAGTAAAGGGTCACTTCCATCTGTTCCATCTGTTTACAGCCATCTACATAGTCTTGCCATTAGCAGTTCTTGTAGTTGAGTTATACCTAGTGAAGCCTGACATTTGTATAAGTGTAAGAGTTCAAAGGGTAAAATCCATTTATATGGATGTGACGTGTTAAGTAGCACTACTGAATCCCATTTATCAGCTGCCAGCTCAATGAAAACCTCTGCTACCTGTAGTAAATACAGACGCATAAAATGTAATGACAAGCGTCTGTTGATTTTAAATTAAAGGCAGTTGTAAAACTAACTAAATTGTTGTTTGATACTTTTCTCCAGTAAACCTCACAAGTCAGGTGCAGATGCCTGACTTTCAATGTAGAGTTGCCTCTTACTGAACAACAGCCGCTAATGACTGTTGTTGATCTTCGTACACAAAGTTTGCTTTGCATTTCCCTCTAATGCCGTTGTTAATGAACTGTGAAAGCTGACATTTCCAATAAAGCACAATTAGGCCTGAAAATGCATTTAATGAACAAATTCACTTAGAAAATAATAGTTAACCAGCTAACGGATTGCAAAAATAATTCTGAAAATTGCAAACCTCTGGGAAAACAATGTTGCCTTAAATGAGGTTTAATGGTCAGAATATGTGAGAGTGATTTAAAGTGCTTAACTCTTTGCTGGTGATCCATAATCCTTAATAAACAATTCCACTTCTATTGTAAATTGAAAATTAGGTGGCCGCTTGGTCCAGGCTAGTGAATATTATTATTGTTGTTTTACACCAACTTCTGTGGTGCTTTGTAAGGTGTAACTATTGTGGTAAAGTGTATGGAAAAGTCCTGAATGGCGTGTATTTTTCCCCTGCTATGCTGTATCAGGCATGGTCCATGCCGGGTTTTCAGGATCCAGGTCACATTTCCCAGTCCTAGGTTTGTTCCCTAATCTCAGGCCTTGCACAGCTGATCAGACTGATTGCAGGAGGAAGCCTAAATAAAAAACTGCCACTGAGCCTGTCAGTGGTCCTTTTGTCCAGCCTGAAGGAAGAAGCCCAGTCTGAACTGCACATTGGTGAATAACAGTACTGGAGTTAAGCCGAAGGACTTGGCTTCTGCGCCCCTAATTTTGGACATGTTAGGGTGAGCAGCGAAGGGCTGGCTTGCCCTGCAAAGTGGACTGGAATTGCAGTTTGCTGGAGTCTCCAACCCTGGACTTGATTTGGTGAAGTAACCATTTTGATTGACTGCATTGATGCTGCAATCTCTGAACTGAGAAATATTTTTTGTTTGAATACTTTATTTTCTCAAATAAACCTGTTTTGCTGTGGAAGAACTGTTGTCCGTGTCACTGCCGTTCGCCCCAATCGTTCACAATTGGTGGAGGATACAGGCATGGTGACTGTTGCTAGGGGCAACGGAGTGACAACCCGCTGCATTTAACATGTCCTGGGTGAAAGCCGCAACCAAGATGTCTCACATGGAGAAGGTGATAAAACACCTAATACAGGCTAACCTTCAGCATACGCAGGCCCTGGAACAACAGCAGCAAGCCATGGCACAACAGCAGCAAGCTCAGCAGCAAGCCATGGCACAACAGCAGCAAGCCCAGCAGCAAGCCATGGCACAAAAGTTCCAAGTGCAGCAGCAGACCATGGCAAACCAGCAGGAGACAAATCGCCTGTTGATAGAACAGATGGCTGCGCTTAGAGAGAATGTTGTGGCTAAAGTTTCACAACCGGAGAGAAGCCCGTTTGAGACGGAGGTGCGAGGAGAGCCGTTCAGTGGGTCTTACAAAAGATGACCCCGAACGATGATGTTGAGGCCTATCTCACCGTATTCCAGCGTGTGGCTGAGTGAAAGCAGCTGCCAGTCGTTGAGTGGGCCGACGTGATTGCACCGTTCCTGACGGGTGAGCCGCAAAAAGCGTATTTTGATCTCAGGGAGCAAGATGTACGGGACTATGCCAAACTCAAAATGGAGGTCCTTGCTCGCCTGGGAGTCACGCCAGCGGTTCGGGCAAGGAGAGTACACAACTGGACTTTTGCCATTGATAAGCCTGCCCGGTTGCAGATGTACAACCTAATTCATCTGGTCCAAAAATGGTTGGAGCCAGAACGTTCGACCCCTGCGCAGATCTTCGAGAAAGTCGTGGACGCTTCTTTTGGACCCTGCCGCCAAAGCTTCAATGGTGGGTGGGACCAGGCGACCCGCAGACTGCTGAGCAGCTGGTCAACTTGGTTGAACGATTCGTCGTGATGGAGGACTACCTGCAGGATGCCCCTACAACACCGGCACCCTCCAAGACCCACAAACCTGTGACAGCTATGGGTAAGCAAGTTGCCCTTGGAGGTGTGTGGAAGGCTGTAAGAGGGCACAAGACTGACCCTGACCCCCAGAGGCCCCCCAATCCTAGGGAGGATGCCCGGGCACGGATGCTCCGGGGTCCCCAGTGTTGGAGGTACCATGAGTGGGGGCACATAGCCATGGATTGCCCCCTCTCCCCTGAGCCCATGGAGTGTGACGTTGGCTGCAGAAGATTCCTGTTCGCTGAACCAGCGTGTACCGCAATTTCGCGAGACTGAGCCCCATATTGTGATGATGAGAGTGAATGGGTGCTCAGTGAAGGCGCTGTTGGACTCAGGTAGCCTGGTAACCTTGGTCCGGGCCAACCTTGTGGGTGGAGGTTATATACCAAAAAGAAATGTTAGCGTGCTTTGCATCCACGGGATATCGTGGCTTACCCTGTAGCCGTGGGTAAGTTTGAGACCCCCGCTGGAACACTAAAATATGAAGTCGGCGTGGTCAAACGCCTTATGTACCAAGTGAATGTTGGACTGGATTTTCCCTTGTTCTGGGAGTTGTGGGAAAGGGGTAGCGCTTCTGCCGCTAGCGAAATATCTCCGGCAGAACTGGTGACCCTCCCTGTTGAACCGGCTGAACTATCTAGTAGAGACAATAGGCCCCATGAGGTACCTAGTGAAGAAATGGGAACATCTGAATCATGCAGTGATAACCGATTCCCCCTACAGGTGTTAGCAGGCGAGGATGATGAGGCTTCCCTGCCTGATCAGCGGGTCTTAGACCTAGAGGTGGTTTAGGGTAATTTTGGGTCTGAGCAATTTAGAGACCCCACTCTGGAGACTGCAAGAGGAAATGTCACAGTGTTTATGGGAGTGCCTCAGGAACCAGAAGCTGACCACAAATTTTCACACTTCGCCATGAATGGGGATCTGGTATATCGGGTCTCCAAAATTAACAATGAAGTTGTGAACCAGCTTCTGGTACCTAAGCCATATCGTCGCATGGTGCTGGAGATCGCCCATAGTCATGTGCTTGGAGGGCATTTGGGGACTAATTAGACCCAGGAGAGAGTTCTCCAAAGGTTTTATTGGCCCGGGGTGTACGAGGAAATAAAAAGATACTGCGAGTCCTGCCCTACGTGCCAGTTAAGTGCCCCAACGTCACATTTCCGGAGCCCCTTGGTGCCACTTCCTATTATTGAGGTTCCCTTCGAGAGAATTGCCATGGATTTGGTGGGGCCTATTGTGAAGTCAGCCCGAGGACACCAATATATATTAGTGGTACTAGATTATGCTACCCGCTACCCGGAAGCAGTACCACTAAGAAATATGGCGTCCCAAAAAAAGTTGTTTCTTATGTTCTCCCATGTAGGGATACCGAAGGAAATTCTAACCGATCAGGGCACACCCTTTATGTCAAAGGTCATGAAGAAACTGTGCAAGCTGTTTAAGATTACTCATCTCCGCACCTCAGTGTACCACCCTCAAACAGACGGCTTGGTAGAGAGATTTAATAAAACACTTAAGCACATGCTAAAGAAAGATGTAGAACGGGATGGCCGTGATTGGGACTTTTTGTTGCCGCATCTCATGTTTTCCGTACGGGAGGTTCCCCAGGTATCTACAGGGTTTTTCGCTGTTTGAGCTGGTGTATGGTAGGCACCCCCGGGGTTTGTTAGATATCGCCAAGGAAACCTGGGAGACTGAGGCCACCCCATACAAGAGTATAATTGAGCATGTGGCCCAGATGCAGGACCGAATAGAGAAGGTAATGCTGATAATAAAGGGGCATATGCAAAGGGCTCAGGTGGCCCAGAGCAGAATATACAATAGATCTGCTAGGGTGAGGGCCTTTAATCCTGGGGACCGGGTCCTGGTGTTGGCCCCCACAGTTGAAAGTAAATTTCTGGCAAAGTGGCAGGGTCCCTATGAGGTTCATCAACCGGGATGGTGCAGAACATTTCCCCAGTCAAGATAGGTGAGTCTTTGTCAGGCCACCAAACGCAGGAGGTCAGGGAATTTCTGCAGAGAAATAGACCTGCCGGGCCGAACTCACTTAAAAAAACATCAAAATAAAACTGAACCCTACACGAAGGTAAACCTTAAACCGTACAGGATTCCTGAAGTAGAGAGGTAATCTCCTCTGAAATAAAACGCATGTTAGAGTTGGGCATCATTGAGGAGCCTTCTAGTGCCTGGTCCAGTCCTATTGTCCTAATACCAAAGCCTAATGGAAAATTATGTAACGACTTCAGAAAACTCAATGAAGTCTCAAAGTTTGATGTGTATCCCATGCCCCGGGTAGATGAATTGATTGAAAAGCTTGGGAGGGCAAGATACATTACAAACCTGGATCTCACAAAAGGGAATTGGCAGATACCTTTGGCTGAGGACGCTAAAGAAAAGACCGCGTTTGCCACCCCAGAAGGGCTGTTTCACTATCTGGTTATGCCCTTTGTGTTACATGGGGCCCATGCTACCTTTCAGAGGCTGATGGACGTGATCTTGAGGCCACATTGAATTATGCAGCTGCTTACCTGGACGATGTGGTGATTTTTTTGTCTGATATGCAGAGTCACCTCTGCAAGGTACAGGCTGTCCTAGACTCTATAAGTAATGCTGGCTTAACCATAAACCCTGAGAAGTGTGCAGTCAGTCTGGAGGAGGCAAAATACCTGGGCTATGTCATTGGTAGAGGGTTGGTTAAGTCCCAGATCAATAAGGTGGAGGCAATACAGAACTGGCCCAGGCCTCTTACAAAAAAACAAGTGAGAGCCTTCCTTGGTATCACCGGTTACTACCGACGGTTTGTGCCCAATTTTGCGTCAATGGCTACCCCGTTAACTGACTTAACAAAGGGTAGTAAGACAGTAATGGTGCAATGGACCCCAGAGGCAGAAAAGGCTTTTCAATGCCTAAAATCTGCCCTGTGTAAACAGCCTGTCCTGGTGTCCCCAGATATCAGCAAACAATTTTTGGTACAGACGGATGCCTCTGATTCAGGTTTGGGTGCAGTTCTGTCACAAGAGGTGAATGAGGAGGAACACCCAGTATTGTACCTGAGCAGGAAGCTGACCCCGGCAGAAAAAAACTATGCGATAGTGGAAATAGAGTGTCTCGCTGTTAAGTTGGCGTTAGAGGCCCTAAAATATTATTTGTTGGGGCGAGAATTTGTCCTAATGACGGATCATGCTCCACTGGCCTGGATGAAGCAAAATAAGGAGAGAAATGCAAGGGTCACCAGATGGTTTCTCTCCTTACAAAACTTTACATTTAAAGTGGAACATAGCCCAGGGAAGTTACAGGGGAATGCGGATGCTTTGTCCAGAGTCTATTGTATGGCCAGTAAGGACTGTCAGACCTCGGGTCTGAAGAAGAGGGGGGGGGGTATGTGGTAAAGTGTATGGAAAAGTCCTGAATGGCGTGTATTTTTCCCCTGCTATGCTGTATCAGGCACGGTCCATGCCGGGTTTTCAGGACCCAGGTCACATTCCCCAGTCCTAGGTTTGTTCCCTGATCTCAGGCCTTGCACAGCTGATCAGACTGATTGCAGGAGGAAGCCTAAATAAAAAACTGCCACTGAGCATGTCAGTGGTCCTTTTGTCCAGCCTGAAGGAAGGAGCCCAGTCTGAACTGCACATTGGTGAATAACAGTACTGGAGCTAAGCCGAAGGACTTGGCTTCTCCGCCCCTAATTTTGGACTTGTGGGGGTGAACAGTGGAGGGCTGGCTTGCCCTGCAAAGTGGACTGGACCTATCCAGGAATTGCAGCTTCCTGGAGTCTCCAGCCCTGGACTTACCTTGATTTGGTGAAGTAACCATTTTGATTTACTGAACTGAGAAATATTTTTCGTTTGAATACTTTATTTTCTCAAATAAACCTGTTTTGCTGTGGAAGAACTGTTGTCCGGGTCACTGCTGTTTGCCCCAATCGCTCACACTATCAATAAGAGGATGCCGTAGCATTGTCCATCTATGTCCTACATAACTTTAAACCAAACCTTTCTTTTTTTGGAACAGAAATTTAAGCCCAGTTTTATTGCTATACGGTATATTATTCTGATTTCAATCCCTTTTGACAGCAGGAATTTACTGTCCAGAGAGACAACTGGATCATCGGTTCATATCTTGTTGCATAACTTATGATTCTGAACCTAAGAACAGTTGTTGTTTAACTTGTTTGCACATGATTTGCATATATTTTTGTAAGAAAGAGCATCATTGTGTATAATGTACTTTGTGAAGCATATATTAGCACAATATAAATTTGTCAAATAAAATAATAACAACAACAAAAAGGCATTTAAACGTTTAAAGCAGGAAGGGACAGCGGAAGCGTTAAAAAAATATAAAGAAGAAAATAAACAACAGATACGGGCAGCTAAGCTGGAGACAGAAAGACTGGTTGCGAAAGAGAGTAAAACTAACCCCAAATTATTCTTTAGCTACAAAAACTGTAAAAGGTACAAACCTGAGGGTGTGGGCCCCCTGAAAAGCAAGGAGGGGACCCCTATAGAGGGAAATGAGGAGAAAGCTAATTTGCTTAACAACTTCTTTGCTTCTATATTCACAAAAGGATTTGACATGCCAAGTGAAATGCAGGGGAATAACCAAAACCCTCCATTAAATGTCACTGGTCTAACCAAGGAAGAAGTCCAGCACCGTCTCAAGCAGATAAAAATCGATAAATCACCGGAACCAGATGACATACATCCTCGTGTTTTAAGAAAGTTATGTACAGTAATACACAAGCCGTTATTTCAAATATTTGTGGATTCCATAACTACAGGGTCTGTTCCGAGGGATTGGTGCTGGGCAAATGTGGTGCCAATATTCAAAAAGGGATCTAGGGGGGAACCTGGGAACTACAGACCAGTAAGCTTAACATCTGCGGTGGGCAAGCTGTTTGAAGGTTTCTTAAGGGATACTATCCTGGAGCACCTTGGGGAAAATGACCTTATTACTCCATATCAGCATGGATTTATGAGGAATCACTCCTGCCAGACAAACCTAATCAGCTTTTATAAGTAGGTAAGTTCAAGATTGGATCAGGGGGAGTCATTGGATATCATATATCTTGACTTTTCTAAAGCATTTGATACTGTACCACATAAAAGGCTGGTACAAAAGATGAGAATGCTTGGACTGGGGGAAAACGTGTGCAGATGGGTGGGAAATTGGCTTAATGATCGGAAGCAGAGAGTGGTTATCATTGGTACACACTCAGATTGGGTCACTGTTACTAGTGGAGTACCACAAGGGTCAGTTCTGGGACCAATTCTCTTCAATATATATATAAATGACATTGGGTATGGATTAAACAGTAAAGTCTCAATCTTTGCAGATGATACTAAGCTGAGTAAAGTAATTCAAACAAAAGAGGACAGCAGGCAGCTACAGACAGATTTAGATAAATTGGAAGCATGGGCAGTTAAATGGCAAATGAAGTTTAACACAGATAAATTTAAGGTTATGCACATGGGAAGGAGAAATATGTGTCATGATTACACATTAAATAAAGAAACACTTGGTAAAACAACAATGGAAAAGGACCTAGGGGTTTTAGTTGACAATAAGCTCAAATGTAGTAATCAATGCCAGGCAGCTGCTGCCAAGGCAAATAGGATCATGGGGTGCATCAGGAGGGGCATAGGTGCTCATGACCAGAGCATCATTTTACCCCTGTACAAGTCACTGGTCAGACCCCATATGGAATACTGTGTACAGTTCTGGGCACCTGTGCTTAAGAAGGACATATCAGAACTGGAGCACGTTCAAAGAAGGGCAACAAAGTTAATAAAAGGAGTGCGGGGACTAGAGTACCCGAAAAGATTGTCCAAGTTAGGTTTATTTAGTCTAGAAAAAAGACGATTGAGGGGTGATCTATTAACTATGTATAAATGTATTCGGGGTCAATACAAACATCTGTCCCACAATCTATTTATACCCCGGAGTGTAACCATAACCCGGGGGCATCCACTAAGGTTAGAGGAAAGGTGCTTTCTCCACCGACATAGGAGGGGATTCTTCTCTGTAAGAGCAGTGAGACTATGGAACTCGCTGCCAGAGGAGGTAGTAATGATGGATACAGTAAAAACTTTCAAAAGTGGCCTTGATGCCTTCCTGGCATGTAATAACATTTCCAGCTATGGCTACTAGACCACTGGAAGGAATTAAACAGGCTGAACTGGATGGACTAAAGTCTTTATTCAGCCTTACATACTATGTTACTATGTTACTATGTAATAAGTATGGTAGACCTACAGCACTAGAAACATTAACCTATATGTAATGTTTTAGTTCTGTGTTTTATTCCACATAACCAATTCAAAAGCACAATTTGCTTTTGAAGGAAACTTATAATACAAGTTAAATCTGCCAGCTTGTTTCATCTGTTGGCTTAAATCCAAAGAACACAAAGAACTGGACTGGAATATCTACAGGACTCAAACAAATTTAAAATAAAACAGACCTTAAAGTGGACCAACACCCATGGGTGATCGGCCCGGGAATCTATAAGATTCCCGGGCCGATCACCCCCCACCCCGCGGGACATCCGAGATCGGGATGTCCCGCGGGGTGAAACCCCCCCAAACACCCCGAATCACCTACCTTCTCTTCGGCGGCGGCCGGGCGCCGCCGCCTCCCTCGCGCCCCTGTAGGCGTGCGCGCCTCCGCGCCGGCCGTCTGCGAATGGCCGGCGCGGGGGCGCGCGCGTTCAAAGTGACGCGAGGGAGGCGGCGGCGGCCGCCGCCGCTTAGACGTTCAAGTTCTTACCTTGTACGTCGGCGCTGGGAGCGGGGAGAGGTGAGTTGTTCGGGGGGTTCGGGGGGGTTTCACACAGCGGGGCACCCCGATCGGGGGTGCCCCACCGAAGTGGACCAAGACCCAGGATAGTCAAAATCCTGGGTGTTGGTCCACTTTAATCTCAGGAAAACACAAAAAAACTAAAACAGAAAAAGCAAAAAACAAGTTACCTTAACTTGACCTTAACCCTGATAGGACAGGAAAAATGGATCCCAGCAGCTTTCAGGAACAGGGTCGACAGCCCGTGGGGTCACAAATGCAGCCTGAAGGCTGGTAGCACAGACAAGCAAATTTAAATCATCCTTTGTTAGGTGCAGCAGGTTAATGCCCAGACAACTCCATGGGATACTGTATGGAAAAGTCCTGAATGGCGTGTATTTTTCCCCTGCTATGCTGTATCAGGCACGGTCCATGCCGGGTTTTCAGGACCCAGGTCACATTCCCCAGTCCTAGGTTTGTTCCCTGATCTCAGGCCTTGCACAGCTGATCAGACTGATTGCAGGAGGAAGCCTAAATAAAAAACTGCCACTGAGCATGTCAGTGGTCCTTTTGTCCAGCCTGAAGGAAGGAGCCCAGTCTGAACTGCACATTGGTGAATAACAGTACTGGAGCTAAGCCGAAGGACTTGGCTTCTCCGCCCCTAATTTTGGACTTGTGGGGGTGAACAGTGGAGGGCTGGCTTGCCCTGCAAAGTGGACTGGACCTATCCAGGAATTGCAGCTTCCTGGAGTCTCCAGCCCTGGACTTACCTTGATTTGGTGAAGTAACCATTTTGATTTACTGAACTGAGAAATATTTTTCGTTTGAATACTTTATTTTCTCAAATAAACCTGTTTTGCTGTGGAAGAACTGTTGTCCGGGTCACTGCTGTTCGCCCCAATCGCTCACACTATCAATAAGAGGATGCCGTAGCATTGTCCATCTATGTCCTACATAACTTTAAACCAAACCTTTCTTTTTTTGGAACAGAAATTTAAGCCCAGTTTTATTGCTATACGGTATATTATTCTGATTTCCATCCCTTTTGACAGCAGGAATTTACTGTCCAGAGAGACAGCTGGATCATCGGTTCATATCTTGTTGCATAACTTATGATTCTGAACCTAAGAACAGTTGTTGTTTAACTTGTTTGCACATGATTTGCATATATTTTTGTAAGAAAGAGCATCATTGTGTATAATGTACTTTGTGAAGCATATATTAGCACAATATAAATTTGTCAAATAAAATAATAACAACAACAAAAAGGCATTTAAACGTTTAAAGCAGGAAGGGACAGCGGAAGCGTTAAAAAAATATAAAGAAGAAAATAAACAACAGATACGGGCAGCTAAGCTGGAGACAGAAAGACTGGTTGCGAAAGAGAGTAAAACTAACCCCAAATTATTCTTTAGCAACAAAAACTGTAAAAGGTACAAACCTGAGGGTGTGGGCCCCCTGAAAAGCAAGGAGGGGACCCCTATAGAGGGAAATGAGGAGAAAGCTAATTTGCTTAACAACTTCTTTGCTTCTATATTCACAAAAGGATTTGACATGCCAAGTGAAATGCAGGGGAATAACCAAAACCCTCCATTAAATGTCACTGGTCTAACCAAGGAAGAAGTCCAGCACCGTCTCAAGCAGATAAAAATCGATAAATCACCGGAACCAGATGACATACATCCTCGTGTTTTAAGAAAGTTATGTACAGTAATACACAAGCCGTTATTTCAAATATTTGTGGATTCCATAACTACAGGGTCTGTTCCGAGGGATTGGTGCTGGGCAAATGTGGTGCCAATATTCAAAAAGGGATCTAGGGGGGAACCTGGGAACTACAGACCAGTAAGCTTAACATCTGCGGTGGGCAAGCTGTTTGAAGGTTTCTTAAGGGATACTATCCTGGAGCACCTTGGGGAAAATGACCTTATTACTCCATATCAGCATGGATTTATGAGGAATCACTCCTGCCAGACAAACCTAATCAGCTTTTATAAGTAGGTAAGTTCAAGATTGGATCAGGGGGAGTCATTGGATATCATATATCTTGACTTTTCTAAAGCATTTGATACTGTACCACATAAAAGGCTGGTACAAAAGATGAGAATGCTTGGACTGGGGGAAAACGTGTGCAGATGGGTGGGAAATTGGCTTAATGATCGGAAGCAGAGAGTGGTTATCATTGGTACACACTCAGATTGGGTCACTGTTACTAGTGGAGTACCACAAGGGTCAGTTCTGGGACCAATTCTCTTCAATATATATATAAATGACATTGGGTATGGATTAAACAGTAAAGTCTCAATCTTTGCAGATGATACTAAGCTGAGTAAAGTAATTCAAACAAAAGAGGACAGCAGGCAGCTACAGACAGATTTAGATAAATTGGAAGCATGGGCAGTTAAATGGCAAATGAAGTTTAACACAGATAAATTTAAGGTTATGCACATGGGAAGGAGAAATATGTGTCATGATTACACATTAAATAAAGAAACACTTGGTAAAACAACAATGGAAAAGGACCTAGGGGTTTTAGTTGACAATAAGCTCAAATGTAGTAATCAATGCCAGGCAGCTGCTGCCAAGGCAAATAGGATCATGGGGTGCATCAGGAGGGGCATAGGTGCTCATGACCAGAGCATCATTTTACCCCTGTACAAGTCACTGGTCAGACCCCATATGGAATACTGTGTACAGTTCTGGGCACCTGTGCTTAAAAAGGACATATCAGAACTGGAGCACCTTCAAAGAAGGGCAACAAAGTTAATAAAAGGAGTGCGGGGACTAGAGTACCCGAAAAGATTGTCCAAGTTAGGTTTATTTAGTCTAGAAAAAAGACGATTGAGGGGTGATCTATTAACTATGTATAAATGTATTCGGGGTCAATACAAACATCTGTCCCACAATCTATTTATACCCCGGAGTGTAACCATAACCCGGGGGCATCCACTAAGGTTAGAGGAAAGGTGCTTTCTCCACCGACATAGGAGGGGATTCTTCTCTGTAAGAGCAGTGAGACTATGGAACTCGCTGCCAGAGGAGGTAGTAATGATGGATACAGTAAAAACTTTCAAAAGTGGCCTTGATGCCTTCCTGGCATGTAATAACATTTCCAGCTATGGCTACTAGACCACTGGAAGGAATTAAACAGGCTGAACTGGATGGACTAAAGTCTTTATTCAGCCTTACATACTATGTTACTATGTTACTATGTAATAAGTATGGTAGACCTACAGCACTAGAAACATTAACCTATATGTAATGTTTTAGTTCTGTGTTTTATTCCACATAACCAATTCAAAAGCACAATTTGCTTTTGAAGGAAACTTATAATACAAGTTAAATCTGCCAGCTTGTTTCATCTGTTGGCTTAAATCCAAAGAACACAAAGAACTGGACTGGAATATCTACAGGACTCAAACAAATTTAAAATAAAACAGACCTTAATCTCAGGAAAACACAAAAAAACTAAAACAGAAAAAGCAAAAAACAAGTTACCTTAACTTGACCTTAACCCTGATAGGACAGGAAAAATGGATCCCAGCAGCTTTCAGGAACAGGGTCGACAGCCCGTGGGGTCACAAATGCAGCCTGAAGGCTGGTAGCACAGACAAGCAAATTTAAATCATCCTTTGTTAGGTGCAGCAGGTTAATGCCCAGACAACTCCATGGGATACTGAATCAGATATTTTGCCATGTAGCAGCACCTGGCCATGAGAGAAAACATGTGTACGGTGTTTTGGCAACAGTGGGATGCCAATTGTAAAGGAAAGCTCTGTGTGTCAATGAGTGCAATGGGGTATCAGTGCATCTTGCGCGGCCCACAAAAATCTACAGTGCTTCATGCTAACAATTCTAGAACAGTTATCTGTTCAGAAGTGACATGTCCTGTTTAGCCTGTATATTATTACTAGAATTTGCAGAAATCTCCATTTCTAAAGATAAATATCAGCCAGGTTAGGCTCAAATACAGTAGGTCTCTTCTGGGTTGTTCAATCCTGATAGCAGCCCACTTATTCCTATTCTGGCTCTTCTTGCTGCAATAGAGAGAGCAATTATTGGACTAATGTTTTCACACTGCGCATTGCTTAGCTGGGTTGCCTCCTCTTTCCACATCCTCCATCAAACGTACAAAGCAAAGCAGTTCTCATCAATACAAAACATTGTTTATTTCTTCAGAAAAGCACAGAGATGGTTAAATATTCTCCAACACAAAATATGTTTTTTACAATGTGTAGTGTTTTTTTTTGTAGGAAAAAAATTTAAATGTTTCAATAAAATCATAGAGCCCCATTTACAATGGTACCACATATTTATTGGTAGGCACTCTTTCCTACCCAGGAGAGTCCCCAAACTAAAACGAATATGCAAACAAAAAAAGTTAAATCTGAAAAAGCAAGGTCCCTTGAACAGAACAATACCCAACATGCATAGCTACTTTCAAAGGAAGAGTTGCCAAACACCCCAAAGTAAAGAATGTGTGTAAAGGTAATTTTACTTGAAAATTTCAGCTCTGCAGACAAAGTGCGCACCTTGCACTTTTTTTTTAACCAAAACAACCCTTTACATTTGAGATACCCCCCACAAACCATATATTCCCTGAAAACACACACATTAAGCAGGTGTTCCCAACTTGTTGTAGTGGGCTCATCTTTCTGGAAGTAATCTCTTTGGTAGCACAAGGTTGCCCTAAAAATGTATATAAAAGCAGAATAGATAACAGATATTTTTTTTTTTATATCAATATGCAAATAAATCTGAAAGCCCAAGGTTCCCCGAACAGAACAATACCCAACATGCACAGCTAATTTTAACCCTTTTAACTGCCAGCCTACTTGAGATATTGCCACCCTCGGTTGACAAGTCGAGGTGGAAATTTTGGGGTATGAGCCTTGGCTCTGTGATGCCGTATAGTAATCAGCATTATGAGCGGAGTTTGTAGGAAAGGCTTTCTCATCACCCTGTTTCCCTCTCTCCCAGTGTCCACAGTCTGATGATGCTGAGTTTTAGACCACCAGCTTAGCCCTATTATTGGTGGTCTATAGCAAAGGAATTCAGGGGGTGTGCCACTACTCTTTGCTTTATTTCTACTTTCAGGAGCAGCTGCATTCTGATGAGGTGAGCTGCTGAAGGACAGTTTATGCACTTTGTCTACAGAGTCCCTTTAAGACAGTAGGCTCCCTCTTTTTGGTGCACTTCAATTTGGGATAGCCATGATGTTGTAAATCCCATGGATCGACCTGTAACTCACCTTTCCGGTGATCCCACAGAGAATGTTTGGGCTGCGGCAACATCCCTTGCATTCCACCGGCATATGCACCCCCTGCCTGCACCAGGCCTATCTGGATGCCTGGCACAGCATGTATTTAGGTTTTTATGCTGCTCATCAATATGCACAGTATAGGAAGCTGATTGGCGGAGAGCCAGCATATGCACTGAGGGATCACTGGAGAGGTAAGAATATTGCCAATCCTTAGGGTTTCAGACGCATTTCCAAATCCTGCCCCCTGTAAGTGGAACAAAAACTGGGTGTGGAAATCCTGAGCCTTGTTTCTCTTTAACAATTAAATATTATATTTTTCTATAATATTTATGCAAATATATTTCAACATACATGCATTTACAAAAAATATTTTTACAATATTTAGCTAAGATTTTTATTCGTATTTGTGCCTATGTAAGATTATTTTAATATATTAAATCTAGTTGAGCACACAACTGAACTTGCACATGTGGTTATTTTATGTTTTTAATTTTCAATTGCTTATTCTTTCTATCTATATATTGTCCTATTTTAAAGAACAGAATAATTATTTCAAGTTGCATAAACAAATACACATAAAGTAAATTGTTTCATTGACCTCAATTATATATTTATGTAAATATTTGAAACCTAATTATCCATCTGTCAGCAAAAGGTTCTATACATATTGACAACTGTATCTGCTGTAAAGTATTATGTATTCATTTCTACTCATTGTACTTTGTTCACCAGGAGTGATCATTTTGACACATCTATAATTGTGATAAAGGTTAAAGGAAACAACAACCTGGAGGTTGCAATTACTATTATCCCTGTAAAAATGCAAGCCCTGGATTTGCGAGCATTTTCCGTCAATTATTATGGGTTGAGCAGAAGGGCTCTTAGCAGTTGTAAAGAATAGCAACAATAGAAGCCCCCATGTTTATCCAGAGCCTCATTTATGAATAGTGCCATTTAGTGCCATTTTGGTTAATCTAATACTAAAGACAACTTAGACTCATTTTGGCCTTACTGATTATTCATACTTGTTCATTGGTGAAATACTTGTTGTGTACCCTACAACAAGGCAGTTATTTTTCCTAGCTAGTAAGAATGGGTGACATTATTGTTTTTCTTGGGGCAATTCCCTAATTTTGTAGGGTGGTAAATGTCTAGACTTACCTTCCAACCACTTTACAGCATAACTCATCAGTATATATTTTACTAATTGAGAGTAAAACAGATATATAACCCACCTACAATCAGGTTAGTTACAGTGTGGTGGGGAACAGATTTTTCTTGGACCCAGAATGCTCGCTGTTGGTGCATGATGTGTAGGGAAAGTCATAATGCAATCCCAGGTTACTCTCTGTTTCCATGCACCAAAACAGAAGCAGGACTTTATTGTCTAATAAAACAGCAGGCAATTCCATATTCTCCATGAAGAGCAAGTTTAGAGCTGCAGCATTTCAAAATAGCTATTACACTTTTTTTTATCCAGAAGATCACAGCTTGACTTCTGTTTTTGAGTCCCAAGATAGTAGTTCCAGGCTAGGACCCACTAGTCTGGCTCTGGTCTTCTAGTCTCCCAAGGCTATTACTTTTATCTCATTCTTCCTCTGTCTAGCTCTTCCATCTTTCCTGGCACTGCCAGATCCTCTGTCACAATCTCAATCCCTTAGATTGATGTCCTTCCTTAAATGTTCTTTGGTCTAGCCTGGATATAACCCTGACACCTCCTCCTCACATAAGGCATGTTGGTACAAGTGTGACATGTGCAAGGCTCTCACCAGGCTTAGACCAATTCTCTCTGGACTATTTTTTTCCTCTTGGGTTCCATTTCTTTTAAAAACACCTTATGACCTAAAAAATGTTCAAAGGTGATAGAGAGAGTAGAGTATACAGCTATCGCCATCTTGTGACCAAACTACAAATTCCATTTTTACACAAGTCCTATTTATTTATTTATTGATTATATATATATATATATATATATATATATATATATATATATGTGTGTTATTTCTTTCTATTTTATTTGCTTTTGCACATTCTTGCTATCCCCTATTCTTTCAATCAGTTTTATGAGGCATGAGGTACTGTAGTGAGTAGTGGAGTGGTGTTATGCAGAGGTAGGATTTGTACATGGTGGATGGAACTTGGAAAAATTACAGTGCAGTAAAGCTATCAAACACTGTAATGTCTCCCTTGAGGACCATTCTAGAAAAAGAAGACAAAGGGGTCAATTCAGTGCCAGGCGTGAAAGCTCACTCCTTTTTTAGAAGAGAAAACTGGCATTCACACCTCAGTTATCAGACAACTTGAATGACTCACAGATAACAAGTACCAGATACATCTGAACATAAATTGTACAGTGCAGAGGTTCATATTTACAAAGAATAAGACCTTTATAATAGAACTACCGAGGCACTAAAATATCATTCATTCACAAATACTGAACAAAACATAAATTAGTACTCTTAGCAGTACACAATATATCAGTTAGAAAGGGGAGTAACATTATTGTACAGCTCTCATATTATCTCAGAAATAAAGGCCAGTGCGCCATAGATGGCCATCTTTAGACAGAATTAGCTTTCTTTTAGGAAACAGGAACTATACAAATTATACATTTGTTGCTGACAAAGTTGGTAGTATGTCATTTTTCCATGAGAATGCATGATGATATACCAAGGGGATGACTATTATCAGCAACTATTATCAACGCATTATCCTTCTCCCACAAGATGGGAGAGCAGAGCCATGGAGGCAACTATGTATTTGTTATATACATCTATACCTTTTGCTTAGCGTTGCTTTCTGGATTCAAGTTGCGTAAAATCCACCAAATGTTGCTACTATCCAACAATATAGTTTTACATGTAATGGAGTACTTTAGACCCATCAAAGGGCCAATCCTTCTTGTGGTCCTCATTTCAACTGCTGTTTATTGAAATAATGCAAGACACTCATAATCTCACTCTTGTAGTATAAAGTTCCATGTTTAAACATTGAATACATACAAAAGTAACTTGCTTAATTAAAAACAAACTCACAGAACACTTGAGGAAATACTGTGTTAGCCCTGGATCTCCTGTATCACTGTTGGGGGCATTTGACTTTGTTGCTCTTCATGGACCAAAACCTAGTCTCATATGTTTCCCCCTGTTGAGTTTATTCAGGTTATATGTAACAAAAATATTATAGAGAATATTTCTGCACTGCACTAGAATAGAACAGACATCATCTCTGTTAATTCATGCACATATACACAGGACACATTGCTACTTGCACTGAATATCAGGTTAAGATATTTATACACTGCATTGTATTATCTCCCCTTCTGCTCTAGTGATGGGCATTGGATCTAATTATGCACAATGAATTTCCCTCCATGTCCCTTCCCTTCTAGCGATGTAATGTAAGTCACATGTGAGGATTCTACAAAGGCCCCACCTCTGAAGTCTCCTAGTCCTGGCAGCTCGGCATTAGAGCAGGCAGAAAGCCAAGGCAGCAGGAGGGGATCTGTGTCCCCCTTCACTACACAGATGCCAGTGGGGCAGCTACAATAGCAGCTCCCAAGCATCAGCAACCCAGTGCCCGCCATGCCACAACAGGTGTGGCTTTATCCATAAAAAAAGGATTCTACCTGGATTTTTATATAGCTGCAGAGCCATTATGAATAATATTGTGTGGAGAATGGAGCTTTGACTGGCTGCTAAAATAGAAATGAGTGGAAAACAAGTATCATAAATGCAAATGATCTTTGCTGTTTCTTCCATCTTCACCTGTGCTATAGTTACATTATTTCCCCTAGATTTGCCCTAGATTAGGAGTTTAAAAACATGGGGAAAAGTAATGGGTAGGGACATGGGGAATGAGGTCCCTGCTTGAATTTTGCTAACATGAGTCTGGGCAGAGGTAAATGAGATCTACTCTCACTTAGTACAAGTAAATGCTAATAAAGCTTAACCCCTTCATATTAAAAAAACAACTTCCAAAACGTTGTAAAATGTTTCTCAATTAGTAAATTCCCACAATTCCTACATGTGGCACTACTCAGTCTCTCTGGGTATCAATGCTCAATAGAGTAACAGAAAAAAGCCTTGAGAACACCGAGTGGGAAAAGAATAAATAAAAAATAAATAAAATTGTCTTCATAAGAAGGGGCCATTTCAGCTCACAAAGCAGAGTGTGGGGGCCGAGGCACACAGGCTCAGGGTGCAGTAAGGGTCAGCACTGCTCAACCAAACCTAAAAGCTCCTTTGAACTTTCTTGCAGCTGAATCGCATATATCTGCTGTGTCAAATTTTTCTTGCCTTGTAGATTTCCACCCTTAGGGCACTTAAAATATGGGTTTTATCATTTCTTTCAAATCATTTGGCTACAAATGTGGCTTCAAATACCATGTAAGGGGTAAAAATGACTCTCCAGTCTTGAACTGGACCCCCCAAAAATTTGCATATCACCTAATGACACCCCCAAAACAGGTCTTTGTTTTCACTTGTGTTGCTTATTTATTATGGTAGAAACAAATGTTCTGTCAAAGTCAGCAGTAAACCTTTACCACATGTCTGTATTATCTGCAGTGTGAGATATTAGTTAAAAAAATGCCTGGGTCAAAACATGTATGGCTAGCCTTAAGGGATGGTGCCTAACCCTAAATGATCTGCAAAGAAAGAGATATTGCAGTGAGATGGAAGACATACTGTATATACACTACATCTACCATATACATGTGAGTCTTCACTTGTTTGCATCAATTCCTACTATTGCAGGTTGGAGCCCATCCCAAGCTACACATTTGCCTTCTCCCTTCTCCTACTCCTATCTATTCCTCTCTACCAACCAATCAACTCTGCCTTTTGCATTCGGTGCAGCTGAAATTACACACTTCCTTGAAAGCTTTAACCAAGGAAAGCATCTGAGCCAGAATATATATCAACACACTGCCTACATCCTGTGCTGGCCAACTATCTGCTGAAGCCCAGCTTATGTGAACTGTTTAGCCCACACAGTTGCTTCTTGATGCTTGATCCTGATCAGTAACAGTTATAGGGAGACATACTGGAGCAGTCATGGAACTTGACAGATGGTCCTCTCGGGTGGCCTGGTGATTAACTCCGTTAGAACAGGGGAGCTAATAATAGACCCCAGTGATATCCTGCAAAGGGTCACAGATAGGGATGAGCGAATCGGTTGTAACAAACCTGAATTCGCTCCGAATTTCAGGGAGAATTTGATTCAGTACGAACCCGAATTTCCGCCGCCAGCTGACAGCGCAGCCGGCCTCCCCGCTCCCACCATGCCGGCATTTTTTTTTTTCAGCAAACACTTACCGGCATGGTGGGAGCGGGGAGGCCGGCTGTGCTGTCAGCTGAGGACGCGTCATCAGAGGAAGCCGGCTTCCTCTGATGACGCGTCCTCTGATGACAGCTGACAGCGCAGCCGGCCTCCTCGCTCCCACCATGCCGGTAAGTGTTTGCTGTATAGTGGGAGGGGGGAGGCCGGCTTCCGCCGCCCGCTGACAGCGCAGCCGGCCTCCCCACTCCCACCATGCTGGCATTTTTTTTTCCATTTCAGGGCTTGGTGGGAGCGGGGAGGCCAGCTGCGCTGTCAGTGGGCGGCGGAAGCCGGCTTCCGCCGCCCACTGACAGCGCAGCCGGCCTCCCCGCTCCCACCAGAGATGAGCGATTCGCTAAAGTTCGATTCGGACGAACCCGAATTTCTTTGAGAAAACCGGCGAATCGCCCGAATCAAATTTTTGAGAAGTTCGCTCATCTCTAGTCACAGATATAAAATTCTGGTGAGTTACAATTAGAGATGAGCGAACTTTTGAAAAATTCGATTCGACTGATTCGCCGAATTTTCCGACAAAAATCGTTTCGACCCGAATAAATTCGCGACGAATCGCTATTAAAAACGGCTATTTCTGAGCCTCCTAGAGCCTCAATAGGGTTGTAAACCATTCTGCCTTGCTGTAACACGCACAGGATGCGTGCTGGGTTAGTTAAATAATACTTTGAAGAAATATCACATGCAGATCAGAGGCATCGCTAATAGAATCGCAGAGCGGCACAATTGCAGAGAGTTGAAGTGGCATCACTATGAGGGGCAGAAGGAGCCCAAACATTGCTTTAAAGAGACACTGGAGTTGGCAGCAGCAGGAGCCCAAAAATTGGATGAATCACACCCTGGAGTTGGCAGCAGCAGCAGCAGGAGCCCAAACATTACTTTAAAGAGACCCTGGGGTTGGCTTCAGGAGCCCAAAAATTGGATGAATCACACCCTGGAGTTGGCAGCAGCAGCAGGAGCCCAAATATTACTTTAAAGAGACCCTGGGGTTGGCTTCAGGAGCCCAAAAATTGGATGAATCACACCCTGGAGTTGGCAGCAGCAGCAGGAGCCCAAATATTACTTTAAAGAGACCCTGGGGTTGGCTTCAGGAGCCCAAAAATTGGATGAATCACACCCTGGAGTTGGCAGCAGCAGCAGCAGGAGCCCAAACATTACTTTAAAGAGACCCTGGGGTTGGCTTCAGGAGCCCAAAAATTGGATGAATCACACCCTGGAGTTGGCAGAAGTTGGCAGCAGCAGCAGCAGGAGCCCAAATATTACTTTAAAGAGACACTGGAGTTGGCTTCAGGAGCCCAAAAATTGGATGAATCACACCCTGGAGTTGGCAGCAGCAGCAGGAGCCCAAATATTACTTTAAAGAGACCCTGGGGTTGGCTTCAGGAGCCCAAAAATTGGATGAATCACACCCTGGAGTTGGCAGCAGCAGCAGCAGGAGCCCAAACATTACTTTAAAGAGACCCTGGGGTTGGCTTCAGGAGCCCAAAAATTGGATGAATCACACCCTGGAGTTGGCAGAAGTTGGCAGCAGCAGCAGCAGGAGCCCAAATATTACTTTAAAGAGACACTGGAGTTGGCTTCAGGAGCCCAAAAATTGGATGAATCACACCCTGGAGTTGGCAGCAGCAGCAGGAGCCCAAATATTACTTTAAAGAGACCCTGGGGTTGGCTTCAGGAGCCCAAAAATTGGATGAATCACACCCTGGAGTTGGCAGAAGTTGGCAGTAGCAGCAGCAGGAGCCCAAATATTACTTTAAAGAGACCCTGGGGTTGGCTTCAGGAGCCCAAAAATTGGATGAATCACACCCTGGAGTTGGCAGAAGTTGGCAGCAGCAGCAGCAGGAGCCCAAATATTACTTTAAAGAGACACTGGAGTTGGCTTCAGGAGCCCAAAAATTGGATGAATCACACCCTGAAGTTGGCAGAAGTTGGCAGCAGCAGCAGCAGGAGCCCAAATATTACTTTAAAGAGACACTGGAGTTGGCTTCAGGAGCCCAAAAATTGGATGAATCACACCCTGGAGTTGGCAGCAGCAGCAGGAGCCCAAATATTACTTTAAAGAGACCCTGGGGTTGGCTTCAGGAGCCCAAAAATTGGATGAATCACACCCTGGAGTTGGCAGGAGTTGACAGCAGCAGCAGCAGGAGCCCAAATATTACTTTAAAGAGACCCTGGGGTTGGCTTCAGGAGCCCAAAAATTGGATGAATCACACCCTGGAGTTGGCAGGAGTTGACAGCAGCAGCAGCAGGAGCCCAAATATTACTTTAAAGAGACCCTGGGGTTGGCTTCAGGAGCCCAAAAATTGGATGAATCACACCCTGGAGTTGGCAGAAGTTGGCAGCAGCAGCAGCAGGAGCCCAAATATTACTTTAAAGAGACACTGGAGTTGGCTTCAGGAGCCCAAAAATTGGATGAATCACACCCTGGAGTTGGCAGAAGTTGGCAGCAGCAGCAGCAGGAGCCCAAATATTACTTTAAAGAGACACTGGAGTTGGCTTCAGGAGCCCAAAAATTGGATGAATCACACCCTGGAGTTGGCAGCAGCAGCAGGAGCCCAAATATTACTTTAAAGAGACCCTGGGGTTGGCTTCAGGAGCCCAAAAATTGGATGAATCACACCCTGGAGTTGGCAGCAGCAGCAGCCCAAACATTACTTTAAAGAGACACTGGGGTTGGCTTCAGGAGCCCAAAAATTGGATGAATCACACCCTGGAGTTGGCAGCAGCAGCAGCAGGAGCCCAAACATTACTTTAAAGAGACCCTGGGGTTGGCTTCAGGAGCCCAAAAATTGGATGAATCACACCCTGGAGTTGGCAGAAGTTGGCAGCAGCAGCAGCAGGAGCCCAAATATTACTTTAAAGAGACACTGGAGTTGGCTTCAGGAGCCCAAAAATTGGATGAATCACACCCTGGAGTTGGCAGCAGCAGCAGGAGCCCAAATATTACTTTAAAGAGACCCTGGGGTTGGCTTCAGGAGCCCAAAAATTGGATGAATCACACCCTGGAGTTGGCAGCAGCAGCAGCAGGAGCCCAAACATTACTTTAAAGAGACCCTGGGGTTGGCTTCAGGAGCCCAAAAATTGGATGAATCACACCCTGGAGTTGGCAGAAGTTGGCAGCAGCAGCAGCAGGAGCCCAAATATTACTTTAAAGAGACACTGGAGTTGGCTTCAGGAGCCCAAAAATTGGATGAATCACACCCTGGAGTTGGCAGCAGCAGCAGGAGCCCAAATATTACTTTAAAGAGACCCTGGGGTTGGCTTCAGGAGCCCAAAAATTGGATGAATCACACCCTGGAGTTGGCAGCAGCAGCAGCAGGAGCCCAAACATTACTTTAAAGAGACCCTGGGGTTGGCTTCAGGAGCCCAAAAATTGGATGAATCACACCCTGGAGTTGGCAGAAGTTGGCAGCAGCAGCAGCAGGAGCCCAAATATTACTTTAAAGAGACACTGGAGTTGGCTTCAGGAGCCCAAAAATTGGATGAATCACACCCTGGAGTTGGCAGCAGCAGCAGCAGGAGCCCAAACATTACTTTAAAGAGACCCTGGGGTTGGCTTCAGGAGCCCAAAAATTGGATGAATCACACCCTGGAGTTGGCAGAAGTTGGCAGCAGCAGCAGCAGGAGCCCAAATATTACTTTAAAGAGACACTGGAGTTGGCTTCAGGAGCCCAAAAATTGGATGAATCACACCCTGGAGTTGGCAGAAGTTGGCAGCAGCAGCAGCAGGAGCCCAAATATTACTTTAAAGAGACACTGGAGTTGGCTTCAGGAGCCCAAAAATTGGAAGAATCACACCCTGGAGTTGGCAGCAGCAGCAGGAGCCCAAATATTACTTTAAAGAGACCCTGGGGTTGGCTTCAGGAGCCCAAAAATTGGATGAATCACACCCTGGAGTTGGCAGCAGCAGCAGCAGGAGCCCAAACATTACTTTAAAGAGACCCTGGGGTTGGCTTCAGGAGCCCAAAAATTGGATGAATCACACCCTGGAGTTGGCAGCAGCAGCAGGAGCCCAAACATTACTTTAAAGAGACCCTGGGGTTGGCTTCAGGAGCCCAAAAATTGGATGAATCACACCCTGGAGTTGGCAGCAGCAGCAGGAGCCCAAACATTACTTTAAACAGACCCTGGGGTTGGCTTCAGGAGCCCAAAAATTGGATGAATCACACCCTGGAGTTGGCAGAAGTTGGCAGCAGCAGCAGCAGGAGCCCAAATATTACTTTAAAGAGACACTGGAGTTGGCTTCAGGAGCCCAAAAATTGGATGAATCACACCCTGGAGTTGGCAGCAGCAGCAGGAGCCCAAATATTACTTTAAAGAGACCCTGGGGTTGGCTTCAGGAGCCCAAAAATTGGATGAATCACACCCTGGAGTTGGCAGCAGCAGGAGCCCAAATATTACTTTAAAGAGACACTGGAGTTGGCTTCAGGAGCCCAAAAATTGGATGAATCACACCCTGTGGAGAGTCATGTGGAGAAAAAGTAGCTTAGTTAGTAATATCTACATAAAATTATGAATAAACAAATGCAAAAGTTTGCCAAAGTGAAGTTTTGTTTGAGGGTGTGTTTCCACCTTTTAATTAAATCAGAAACAAGAAGGTATCATTGCCTCTGACTAATTAGCCCTCAAAAATTCTTGGAATTTTTAATCTGGAATCATGTCTGATCCGTCTTATCCGAAGAATATTAATAAAAAGTAAGAGTAACGTAAAGGATTTTTTATCAATACTTACTTGTGGTCCGATGCGGAGGAATGTCTGTAACTGGAGAGCAGCGCCTTAAATCTGTTTTGCACGATCCATCTTTCTTGGTCTGGCCCCGTCATCAATCTACTGGAATACATCAGGCATTGTTGGGAGGAAAGCTTGGCTGATCCATGCGCCATTCATTTCCACGCAGGGCAGTCTCTGGAAAAAAAAAAGTCTGTATAAACCAGGGTCTTTTTCATATAAAAACAAATGGTTATTCTTGCTTTTCAACCATATGTTCCACAGCTTTACCAGTCATTGTGTCAGCCAATGAAGCAACTTTGTCTCGAAGTGCTGCAAAAGCAGTCCACTGCATCACAAGTGGCATCTGACACCCCCAGTCAACTGTCTGTCTGTTATGCTTTGGGTTCAGCTCCACTATCCATTGATCTGATATCCAAGATCTGATAATCATAAAATTCAGCAGCTACTGCCCAGCCAAGAAGTGGAGGAGACACTCGCCTCTTCTTCCACTATCCGGCAATTAGTGATGAGGAGAGTGTCGTGGGAGGAGGTGTTGCAAGCCGAGGTAGTGGAAGAGGGTCCCTGGAGTCTGCGGCGGTGGCGGCGGCAGCAGCAGCGAATTATTGCGGACTGTTGGTAGGAAAAATCAGCTACTCAGCGATGTGGCAGTGTTCCATGCAGCATCCTGTGGAGAAAAAGTAGGTTAGTTAGTGTATATACATAAAATTATGAATAGACAAATGCAATAGTATTGCGAAAGTGAAGTTTTGTTTGAGGGTGTGTTTCCACCTTGCAATTAAATCAGAAGCAACTAGCTATCATTTGCCTCTGAATAATTAGCCCTCAAAAATTCTTGGAATTTTTAATCTTGATGTCTGAGGGATTTCTCCTCTCAGACAGCGTCACCATAAGTCCAGCCTGCTGCATTACCCAGTGGTGGACCTTTCAGAGAACTGATGGCTTGTGCCGAGCCGAGGTGGAGAGTCACATGGCATGGTTGTTGAACAGAAGGTGGGCCAGTCCTTTAGCCTGTCAGTGTGTACCAAAGTGCACAGTGTTGTCTACGCCTGGAGCTGTAACTATAGACTCATGGTGGACAATATATATCCTTTTAGGCCCCCTTGGTGATTGTGGTTTCACGCTGTTCTTCACATGGTTTTCCTTGACCATCAGAGTCACACATGGGAGGAACTACTAAAAATGAGAACTCAATCCATGAAAGCATTGCTTAATCCACGAAAACTGCAAATTTGGACCCATGGTGACTGACACTTGGAAGAACATCTTGTTTGCGCTGCGACAAGGAAGCCAGAGTCATGCGTCCTGACATGGCACACGTGTTCAGTCTAGTTTTGAAGTCTTGCCCCCATCTGAAAGACATCCGAACAACAGGAAAGAAAGTTAGCATGCACTTCTGGCACTCCTACACCACCAAGCACAACCTTATTGAGCCTCAGCGTCACAACGGTGTACCCCACCATAGTCTGATTTGCGATGTTTCCACCCGTTGGAATTCCACCCTCCATATGCAGGATCCACTATAGCAGTGGTCCCCAACCCTGTCCTCAAGGCCCACCAACAGGCCAGGCTTTGCAGATCTCCACAAAGATGCTCAGGTGGAGTAATTAGTGCAGCTGCAGAGCAATAGAGCTGGCTATTTGGAGATCCAAAAAACATGACATGTTGGTGGGCCTTGAGGACAGGGTTGAGGACCACTGCACTATAGGAACAGAGAAAAGCCATCACGGATTTCTGGATGATCCAAACGGATAGGGGGACACCCCTGTGTAAATTCAATGTAAACCATTGGCAGCTCATACGTGACACCGACCGTTTGCTCAGGCCCTTTGAGGAAGCAACATTATTAGTCAGTTGCCAGGACTATGAGATGAACGATGAGATTCCACTGCTTCATGTACTACAACACATGTTGGAAAGCATGGCTGGTCAGGGCACTGGAGACATGGCACATACATTTCACAGCCACATGAAGCCTGTGGGGGCTGAAGTGGAGGAGGAGGAGGGGGTGGGGCACAGCAAACCACAGTTTAGGTTTCACAAAATGACCATTTTATCTAGTCATCTGACAGGAGAGGAGGTGCAGCCACAGGAGCTAGAGGGTTGTGAGGAAGGCGAGACAGAGGACCCAGACACACCGTGGCAGTTTACAGTGGAGATGGAGACAGGTAGTCCCTCCGAGTCACTTGCACAAATGGCACGATGCATGCTCACATGCTTGCGTACTAGTGAGCGCAGAATTGTCTCCATTTGTCAGCGGGAAGACTTCTGGCTCTCCAACTTATTGGACCCTCGCTTCCGGCACAAAATGGGGGCATTTTTTACGCCCACTGAGAGGGAGGAAAAACTGACCTACTACAGAGACATCCCACGTAGTCAGTTGGGCGATGTCTATCTGTGCCATGGCCCATACTCCCGCAGGTCTGACTCGGGGGGACCTCTGCGATCACCTTCCACTGCCATGGCTGCTGGGGGGGGTGGAAGGAGCAGCAGCAGCTCCATCAGCAGCAGCCTCAGTCTTCAGTCGCTAGTGAGTAGCTTTCTACACCCGCATAGTTAGTCTACTCATGAGCAGCAGGAAGACCTGGAGCTGGACCTCAAACAGCAGGTCATGTCATACCTTGACATGACCATGCCAACACACCTTCAGGATCCACTGGATTTGCTGGGAAGCCAAACTTGACTTATGTCCGCAACTAGCAGAGTTTGCCCTGGAAAAGCTGTACTGGCCGGACAGTAGTTGATTTCGATGGCAACTGGGCTGCTCTATATAATGAAGCAAAATGGCAAATTTACCTCACAATATAAGCTATTGCCCCTCAGATTTACACAGGGCCTGCTCCATATAATGGTGCAAAACCATGAATTTACCTCATAATATAAACTATTGCCCCTCAGATTTACACAGGGGCTGCTCTATATTATGCTGCAAAATGGCAAATTTACCTCACAATATAAGCTATTGCCCCTCAGATTTACACAGGGCCTGCTCTATATAACGAAGCAAAATGGCAAATTTACCTCACTATATAAGCTATTGCCCCTCAGATTTACACAGGGGCTGCTCTATATTATGCTGCAAAATGGCAAATTTACCTCACAAATTAATATAAGCTATTACAGCTCTATATAAATAAAAATAAATAAATAAAAAAAGGGCCTGTAGAAGCTTATTTTGTATAACAGATAGGGTGACATGTGCTGGTTTGGGATGCCCATATGGGCTAGTGTTTTGGCAGCAGTACAAAAACCAATGCAAAATGCAATAGCTTAATAAAACTGATGCTGATCAACGCTTATTTAGTATAACAGATGGGGTGCAACATGCAGGTTTGGGATGCCCTGCGGCCTGGTGTATTTAAAGCAGTCCAAAACCAATTCAAAATGCAATAACTTCATAAAGCTGAGGCTGTAGATGCTTATTTAGTATAAACAGGTAGGGTGCAAGGTGCAGCTTTGGGGTGCCCTGCGGCCTGGTTAAATGAAAGCAGTCCAAAAGGAAGTGCAAACTGAAGTAGCTTAATGAAGCTGATCCTGATCAACGCTTATGTTGTATACCAGATAGGGTTAAAATAGCATGTGCCTTGGGATGCCCGTGTGGCCTGGTATATTTCAAGCTGAACAAAAAGTAACAATAATCCAAGTATGAGACATAATTTTGACCTTCTTTACAGCGCCATACTTTGAAAAAAAAACCTTAATTGGATACCCCACTGTATATGAAACCGAATATAAATGCACACCCAAAAGTGGACAATCAGCCTCCAAGAGGCCTGCTTAGTTTAAATAAGAGAGCTGCTTAGTATGGTAGGTAGGTTATGTTATGTTACAGAATGGGATGCCCCAAGCAGACTTGAGATCAGTATATATGCACACAGCAGCAGTGTGTTAGCAGGCTCATACAGGCCAAATTTCTTTAAATAACTGTGCAGCTTACAGTAAATGCAGAGGCTAATGGTATGTTACAGAATGGGATGCCCCAAAGCAGACTTGAGATCAGTATATATGCACACAGCAGCAGTGTGTTAGCAGGCTCATACAGGCCAAATTTCTTTAAATAACTGTGCAGCTTACAGTTAATGCAGAGGCTAATGGTATGTTACAGAATGGGATGCCCCAAGCAGACTTGAGATCAGTATATATGCACACAGCAGCAGTGTGTTAGCAGGCTCATACAGGGCAAATTTCTTTAAATAACTGTGCAGCTTACAGTTAATGCAGAGGCTAATGGTATGTTACAGAATGGGATGCCCCAAGCAGACTTGAGATCAGTATATATGCACACAGCAGCAGTGTGTTAGCAGGCTCATACAGGCCAAATTTCTTTAAATAACTGTGCAGCTTACAGTAAATGCAGAGGCTAATGGTATGTTACAGAATGGGATGCCCCAAAGCAGACTTGAGATCAGTATATATGCACACAGCAGCAGTGTGTTAGCAGGCTCATACAGGCCAAATTTCTTTAAATAACTGTGCAGCTTACAGTTAACGCAGAGGCTAATGGTATGTTACAGAATGGGATGCCCCAAAGCAGACTTGAGATCAGTATATATGCACACAGCAGCAGTGTGTTAGCAGGCTCATACAGGGCAAATTTCTTTAAATAACTGTGCAGCTTACAGTTAATGCAGAGGCTAATGGTATGTTACAGAATGGGATGCCCCAAAGCTGACTTGAGATCAGTATATATGCACACAGCAGCAGTGTGTTAGCAGGCTCATACAGGCCAAATTTCTTTAAATAACTGTGCAGCTTACAGTAAATGCAGAGGCTAATGGTATGTTACAGAATGGGATGCCCCAAAGCTGACTTGAGATCAGTATATATGCACACAGCAGCAGTGTGTTAGCAGGCTCATACAGGCCAAATTTCTTTAAATAACTGTGCAGCTTACAGTTAACGCAGAGGTTAATGGTATGTTACAGAATGGGATGCCCCAAGCAGACTTGAGATCAGTATATATGCACACAGCAGCAGTGTGTTAGCAGGCTCATACAGGGCAAATTTCTTTAAATAACTGTGCAGCTTACAGTTAATGCAGAGGCTAATGGTATGTTACAGAATGGGATGCCCCAAAGCTGACTTGAGATCAGTATTTATGCACACAGCAGCAGTGTGTTAGCAGGCTCATACAGGCCAAATTTCTTTAAATAACTGTGCAGCTTACAGTAAATGCAGAGGCTAATGGTATGTTACAGAATGGGATGCCCCAAAGCTGACTTGAGATCAGTATATATGCACACAGCAGCAGTGTGTTAGCAGGCTCATACAGGCCAAATTTCTTTAAATAACTGTGCAGCTTACAGTTAACGCAGAGGCTAATGGTATGTTACAGAATGGGATGCCCCAAGCAGACTTGAGATCAGTATATATGCACACAGCAGCAGTGTGTTAGCAGGCTCATACAGGGCAAATTTCTTTAAATAACTGTGCAGCTTACAGTTAATGCAGAGGCTAATGGTATGTTACAGAATGGGATGTCCCAAAAACCAGAGAATACCTGGCAGGCAGCAGTAAGACTATGCACAGCAAAACTGTCTTTATCATGCCTAATTTCAATTAGAATAGGTGCAAATGGTTAGGTTCTTAAATAGAGGCTGGTGTAGTCACAGAATGGGATGCCCTAAAAACCAGCAGTAAGTACACCTGGCAGGGACAAGTAGTGCTATGCCCAGCAAAAGTGTCTTTATCAGGCCTAGTTTCAAATATAATAAGAGCAAATGGTTATATGATCTTAAACAGAGGCTGCTATAGTCACAGAATGGGATGCCCTGGCAGGATCCAGTAGTGCTATGCCCGTCAAAAGTGTCTTTATCAGGCCTAATTTCAAATATAATAAGAGCAAATGGTTATATGGTCTTAAACAGAGGCTGCTATAGTCACATAATGGGATGCCCCAAAAAAAGAAGTGGACCTGGCTGGGACCAGTAGTGCTATGCCCAGCAAAAGTGTCTTTATCAGGCCTGATTTCTATGAGAATAAGTGCAAATGGTTATTATGCTATTAAATAGAGGCTGGTGTTGTCACAGAATGGGATGCCACAAAAACCAGAGAGCATGCACAGCAAAAGTGTCTTTATCAGGCCTGATTTCTATGAGAATAAGTGCAAATGGTTATTATGCTATTAAATAGAGGCTGGTGTTGTCACAGAATGGGATGCCACAAAAACCAGAGAGCATGCACAGCAAAAGTGTCTTTATCAGGCCTAATTTCTATGAGAATAAGTGCAAATGGTTATTATGCTATTAAATAGAGGCTGGTGTTGTCACAGAATGGGATGCCACAAAAACCAGAGAGCATGCACAGCAAAAGTGTCTTTATCAGGCCTAATTTCTATGAGAATAAGTGCAAATGGTTATTATGCTATTAAATAGAGGCTGGTGTTGTCACAGAATGGGATGCCCCACAAAAACCAGAGGAGCATGCACAGCAAAAGTGTCTTTATCAGGCCTAATTTCTATGAGAATAAGTGCAAATGGTTATTATGCTATTAAATAGAGGCTGGTGTAGTCACAGAATGGGATGCCACAAAAACCAGAGAGCATGCACAGCAAAAGTGTCTTTATCAGGCCTGATTTCTATGAGAATAAGTGCAAATGGTTATTATGCTATTAAATAGAGGCTGGTGTTGGTCACAGAATGGGATGCCACAAAAACCAGAGAGCATGCACAGCAAAAGTGTCTTTATCAGGCCTGATTTCTATGAGAATAAGTGCAAATGGTTATTATGCTATAAATAGAGGCTGGTGTTGTCACAGAATGGGATGCCACAAAAACCAGAGAGCATGCACAGCAAAAGTGTCTTTATCAGGCCTAATTTCTATGAGAATAAGTGCAAATGGTTATTATGCTATTAAATAGAGGCTGGTGTTGTCACAGAATGGGATGCCACAAAAACCAGAGAGCATGCACAGCAAAAGTGTCTTTATCAGGCCTAATTTCTATGAGAATAAGTGCAAATGGTTATTATGCTATTAAATAGAGGCTGGGTGTAGTCACAGAATGGGATGCCACAAAACCAGAGAGCATGCACAGCAAAAGTGTCTTTATCAGGCCTGATTTCTATGAGAATAAGTGCAAATGGTTATTATGCTATTAAAAAGAGGCTGGTGTAGTCACAGAATGGGATGCCACAAAAACCAGAGAGCATGCACAGCAAAGTGTCTTTATCAGGCCTGATTTCTATGAGAATAAGTGCAAATGGGTATTATGCTATTAAATAGAGGCTGGTGTTGTCACAGAATGGGATGCCACAAAAACCAGAGAGCGATGCACCAGCAAAAGTGTCTTTATCAGGCCTAATTTCTATGAGAATAAGTGCAAATGGTTACTATGCTATTAAATAGAGGCTGGTGTAGTCACAGAATGGGATGCCACAAAAACCAGAGAGCATGCACAGCAAAAGTGTCCTTTATCAGGCCTAATTTCTATGAGAATAAGTGCAAATGGTTATTATGCTATTAAATAGAGGCTGGTGTTGTCACAGAATGGGATGCCACAAAAACCAGAGAGCATGCACAGCAAAAAGTGTCTTTATCAGGCCTAATTTCTATGAGAATAAGTGCAAATGGTTATTATGCTATTAAATAGAGGCTGGTGTTGTCACAGAATGGGATGCCACAAAAACCAGAGAGCATGCACAGCAAAAGTGTCTTTATCAGGCCTAATTTCTATGAGAATAAGTGCAAATGGTTATTATGCTATTAAATAGAGGCTGGTGTTGTCACAGAATGGGATGCCACAAAAACCAGAGAGCATGCACAGCAAAAGTGTCTTTATCAGGCCTGATTTCTATGAGAATAAGTGCAAATGGTTATTATGCTATTAAATAGAGGCTGGTGTTGTCACAGAATGGGATGCCACAAAAACCAGAGAGCATGCACAGCAAAAGTGTCTTTATCAGGCCTGATTTCTATGAGAATAAGTGCAAATGGTTATTATGCTATTAAATAGAGGCTGGTGTTGTCACAGAATGGGATGCCACAAAAACCAGAGAGAATGCACAGCAAAAGTGTCTTTATCAGGCCTAATTTCTATGAGAATAAGTGCAAATGGTTATTATGCTATTAAATAGAGGCTGGTGTAGTCACAGAATGGGATGCCACAAAAACCAGAGAGCATGCACAGCAAAAGTGTCTTTATCAGGCCTGATTTCTATGAGAATAAGTGCAAATGGTTATTATGCTATTAAATAGAGGCTGGTGTAGTCACAGAATGGGATGCCGACAAAAACCAGAGAGCATGCACAGCAAAAGTGTCTTTATCAGGGCCTAATTTTCTATGAGAATAAGTGCAAATGGTTATTATGCTATTAAATAGAGGCTGGTGTTGTCACAGAATGGGATGCCACAAAAACCAGAGAGCATGCACAGCAAAAGTGTCTTTATCAGGCCTGATTTCTATGAGAATAAGTGCAAATGGTTATTATGCTATTAAATAGAGGCTGGTGTTGTCACAGAATGGGATGCCACAAAAACCAGAGAGCATGCACAGCAAAAGTGTCTTTATCAGGCCTGATTTCTATGAGAATAAGTGCAAATGGTTATTATGCTATTAAATAGAGGCTGGTGTTGTCACAGAATGGGATGCCACAAAAACCAGAGAGCATGCACAGCAAAGTGTCTTTATCAGGCCTAATTTCTATGAGAATAAGTGCAAATGGTTATTATGCTATTAAATAGAGGCTGGTGTAGTCACAGAATGGGATGCCACAAAAACCAGAGAGAATGCACAGCAAAAGTGTCTTTATCAGGCCCTGATTTCTATGAGAATAAGTGCAAATGGTTATTATGCTATTAAATAGAGGCTGGTGTAGTCACAGAATGGGATGCCACAAAAACCAGAGAGCATGCACAGCAAAAGTGTCTTTATCAGGCCTAATTTCTATGAGAATAAGTGCAAATGGTTATTATGCTATTAAATAGAGGCTGGTGTTGTCACAGAATGGATGCCACAAAAACCAGAGAGCATGCACAGCAAAAGTGTCTTTATCAGGCCTGATTTCTATGAGAATAAGTGCAAATGGTTATTATGCTATTAAATAGAGGCTGGTGTTGTCACAGAATGGGATGCCACAAAAACCAGAGAGCATGCACAGCAAAAGTGTCCTTTATCAGGCCTAATTTCTATGAGAATAAGTGCAAATGGTTATTATGCTATTAAATAGAGGCTGGTGTTGTCACAGAATGGGATGCCACAAAAACCAGAGAGCAATGCACAGCAAAAGTGTCTTTATCAGGCCTGAATTTCTATGAGAATAAGTGCAAATGGTTATTATGCTATTAAATAGAGGCTGGTGTTGTCACAGAATGGGATGCCACAAAAACCAGAGAGCAGGCACAGCAAAAGTGTCCTTTATCAGGCCTAATTTCTATGAGAATAAGTGCAAATGGTTATTATGCTATTAAATAGAGGCTGGTGTTGTCACAGAATGGGATGCCACAAAAACCAGAGAGCATGCACAGCAAAAGTGTCTTTATCAGGCTAGATTTCTATGAGAATAAGTTGCAAATGGTTATTATGCTATTAAATAGAGGCTGGTGTTGTCACAGATGGGATGGCCACAAAAAACCAGAGAGCATGCACAGCAAAAGTGTCTTTATCAGGCCTATTTCTATGAGAATAAGTGCAAATGGTTATTATGCTATTAAATAGAGGCTGGTGTTGTCACAGAATGGGATGCCACAAAAACCAGAGAG